>VYZT01010537.1:372-34682 GCA_013400735.1 Pomatostomus ruficeps
GGCCACCCCGGCGGAGCGGCGGCGGCAGCGGCAGGTCTGCGGCGGCAGCACCGTCCCGGGCGGCCCCGGCCCTATGGAGGAGGAGGAGGAAGCGGAGAAGGGGGGCTGGACCCGGTCGCTGCGAGACGTCCAACCCCCTCATTTCAAGGATGGCAGCGGTACGAGGAGAGCGGGCTGCCGGGGCCGGGGGCGGCGGGTCCGGGCGGCCGTGGGGATGCCAGCGGGGCGTGCCCAGAGCGCGGCCCCCAGGCTCGGGTCGCGGAGCAGCCACGGGAGGGGAACCTCTAACGGGCCCAGCTGCCGCTTGCCCTCTGCCCAGCCCCTTCCCGAGACCGGCCCCGCTGTCCGGCCGCTGGTGCCCAGGGCCGGGCGCGCCAGTGCTGGAGAGCCCGGGCGAGGCGGTGAGCGGGAGGGCGAGGAGAGGCCGCGTGTGCTTAGTCACAGGCATCCCCTCCCCGGCGGGGCTGTGGCGTGCCCCGAGCGCCGGCAGCGCAGGGCTCCCCGCGGAATGAGGACAGGTGCTGCCTGGAGCGGAGTGGGTGTCCAGATCCCCGCCGTGGCCCCGCTCCCGTGTGCGGATGGCTCCTCTTCCCCGCTCATAGGTGGGGAAAGCCGCTGGTCAGGGCACTGCGGGTCACCTGCCCTGCGCTGTGCAGTAGGACTGGGATTCCCCCCCTGGCTTCAAGCTTTTCTGTGCAGCCGTCCCTAAACTTAACCCTCCTTGCGTGGCTTTTGGCCAGAGTGAATACCAGGAGAGTGGTGAAATGACACAGCGCGACCTACAGAAGCAGGTCGCGCTGCTTCACGCGCTGCTTCACGCTACAGGACGAAGATCTCCGTGGACTGGCTTGTGTGGCAATTTGCACCACTGGTTTGTTCAGGGAGCCATTATAGCATATGTTATAATATATCTGCAGGTCTTGACAGCCAAGTTGACTGTGCAGCAGAGCAGCAAGGTATTGCAAAAAAGGTTAATGGTTATGAAAAGCTCGGATGTGAAATTGAACATGTGCATCTCAGAATAGAATGTGATGATTGCTGTCAACTGAGTTGACAGTTTGCCTGTCCTAAGGTTGCTTGTCTCTGCATTTTTTGTGCTAGTGTTTATTTCCTTCATTTGGCTGTTAAAAGTAAGTACCAAACAGTGCTGCTGCACTCAGTGTAGTGTGCTGAAATTTGTGCAGTGGGGCAGGCAGAAACCTATTTGAGGAAGCAGCTCGGGATGGCTGGGGAGGAAGGTGGAGCTAGCAGTGGAGGCCAGAGAAAGTTCAGTTGTGCTTCTGACAAACATGCAAATAGGAGCTGTGTTTGCCTCTAGAAATAGCTGGACTTTGTAAAATGTTTAAAAATCACTGTTATGTGCCTCTGTAAAGAACTCCTGTGCTTTATTGAAGGTTCTTATTCATAAGCGTATCTAAGATGACGATCTGGACTATAAGTTTCATGATGTGATGACATTTCATCATTGATCATCATTTAATTTGTCTGCCTTTGGTGGCTTATTTCTTCATATCATTACTTTATAGTAATATCCTTTTTAACACCCAGAACTGGGATTAGTGCTTTAATATGGGTTTGGAAAGGAATTGAGTTGCTGACCTCTTAATTCAGGAATTCATATTTCAATTGAAATAAAGGAGTCTGATTTATGTTTGACAGAAACGATGCAGATGTCTCTTGAGGAAGGTGTATGGATATTGCTGAGAATATTTCCTCCCACTAATAGATGCAGAAGAGGTTACTTCTGCCCTTTCATTCTGTTGATTGTGATGATGATAGATGATGCATGCTCTTCATAGAATGGTGATTTGGTTTGGCAGAAGTTCAGGTAGTGTCGTGATTTGATATGTGGGAAACATGTGCTGTCTGTGATATTTTTATTTTTGACTACTCGAATCCCAAGCTATGGAAACTACTGGATTGTGTGTAAGTAAGCTCTTATAAATCTAGTTTGTAGATTGACTGGCTTTAGGCCTTGCTGATACCATCATTGGAATCATGCTGAACATACTTGTGCTGGCACCATTGTTGCTCCATTGGACACCATTCTGACCCAAAAGTTTTTATCTATACCTGCTGATGAAAAGGTTTCCACTGAGGTCCCTTGCAGTCTCAGCATGTCTTTCAGCCCCTTATTGAGTACAAGCAAGAAATACAGGGTTAGACAGAGCAGTAAGAAAACTGTATTCTCAGTTCAGTTGTGTGGGATGTAAGATCCTTTCTTTCTAGGTTCTGAGACTTAAAGGAGTAGGTTTACATGAGACTGAGATTAAAATTACATTTGGTTAGCACCAAAACTTGAGAGCATGGCCTTTTGGTCAAAATCTCAAGGTTTGCTTAGGGGCAAGTACTTGGCATCATCTGATGCCAGAAGACAAATGTCTCATGAAACTTCATCCTCATTGATGCTGGAGATAAATTCTTGAATCAGACTAAGATCAAACCTAGTGTCAAGCTCTTTGGTTTGGGAGACTGCCCCTTCGTGAAAGGGATTGTGTGGAGGAGGAAAAGGTTTGAGTTAGTTAGTGAGAATGAGCTAGAACTCCCAAGAGAAAACAAATAAAGAGCCACTTACAAAGCTTGTGGTCTTTTAAATTACGAGTAGAAAATACTATCACTTCCCTCTTTTCTTTTGAATAAGCTACTTATTACTGCCTTTCCCTTCCCAGCCTCATATTAAACTTAGGGTTTTAAAATATATTGTACCCATCCTGAGAATTAATCTTGAGCGCAGACAGACTGATACTTAATCCCAGAAATACATTCGAGACCCAGATGTGCTGGGGGCTGCTGGCAGTGTGTTAGATGGTCGAGTATGTCCTCAGTCTGCAGTCAGTCACTGCACGTGTGCATGGTGATGCCTGCCTTGCTTGTGTGGCAGGTTCTGACGAACTGGGGAAGGTCTGGCTTGACTTACATGTGAGGAGATAAGTGACTGGCATTGCTATGCAACATGGTGCTGTTTGTGTCCCAGATTTTTGTTTTCTGCCACTTCTTCAGGGATCTCCACCTGTTGTTCCTGTTCTGTTTAATGAAAATAGTGGGTGCTTAGATTCCCTGGGGAAAAAAAGAACCCCAATGGTAAAAGCTTTAGCTGACTTCCTTTGTTGAAATCCAAAATAGCTGTTAACTTTAACATAGAGGTTAGAACAGATGGCTTGCTGGCACTTTGTGTTATTTCCTGTTAAACTATTTTGCAAATCATTCTTTGAGATGGTGAGAAAATTCCCAACCATATGATTTGATGCCCTGATTTTTAAACTGGTAACTTGTGCCACTGTGTAGTTCTAATTAAAACAGGTTGAGGAAATGTCGTGGTTTTGATCTTGGCTAAGTGCCAGGCACCCACGGCAGCCACTCACTTGTTCCCTCCCCTGCCACAGCTGGGCAAAGGAGGGAAGGAGAGGGGAAAAAAACCGAGGGAATTAACTCAGAGGTCTATGAGTTGAGATAAGGAACTGGGAGAAAATGCTCCAAGGACAAACCAGGCTCAGCTTAAAGTTGCAAAAGTGAAATTTATTACTACCTGAGTTAGAAGGAGGATATGAGAAATAAACTAAACCTTTAAAAGACACTGTTCTTTCCACTCCCCACCCCTCCCTCCCTTCTTCCAACAGTGCAAGGGGGGCAGGGTGTGGGGGTTCAGGTCAGTCCATTTCCAAGATCTTCTTCCCCTGCTTAGGGAGAGGAGTTTTTTTCCTCTGCTTTTGCCGTGGGGTCCCTCCCACAAAAGACAGTTCTCTGTGAACCTCTGTGGTGTGGTTTTTCTTGTCCATGGAATGCAGACCTCCAAGGACAAACTGCTCCAGCATGGAAGCAGGGAGCCCCTCTCTCTCCAACCGGGTCTCCCACCTGGACTGCAGTTTCCTCCGACATCCACCCGCTCCAGCGTGGTCACCTCCTTCACAAACTGCGGGACTTTTATCTCAGTCTCTGTCTCTCACTGGGCTGCACCTGCTACGGCTTCTCTTGGCATCTACGGCTCCTGCGGCTTCTTCTGGCATCCATGGCTGCTGCGGCTTCCGACATCTCCCTGCTCCAATGTTGTCATCTCACCCATGGACTGCGGGTGGCTCTGCATCCCTCATGGACCCCATGGACTGCAGGGGGGACACCCCGCCTCATCATGGGCTCACCACGGCCTGCAGAGGAATATCAGCTCCAGAGCCTGGGGCACCTCCTCTCCCTCCTTCTCCACTGACCTTGGTGCCTCCATGTTGTTTTCCCTCACATGTTCTCACATCCTCCTCCTTCTCTAACTACAAGCAGCTGCGTGCCCATTTTGTTTTTATTTTTCCTTAAATATGTCATCACAGAGGCGTAACTAACCTTTCTAATTGGCCCAAACATGGCCAGTGTCATGTCCATCATCTTCAGAGGTATCAGAGATTGGCTCTGCTGGAAATGGTGAAGAACTCCAGAAACTTCTCACAGGAGCCATCTTTATGGCCCCCTCCCCTCTACTAAAACCACAACAGGAAACAAGTGTCTGTCACAAATATCAAAGCAGTAATATAAGTTCTGAGGTACTGGGATGTGAGTAATGGATAGGAGGTCTTGGGGCAGTTGCTGAAATGCCTTTCCTTCACAAAGAGTACCTGGCTACAGCAGTTCCATGGGTATGTCAACATGTGCGTTTAAAAGGATGATGTCATCCATGATCAAATGCTGAATCCAAAGTTTTTGACCTAGTTGTAAAGTGCAGAAAGAATAAGAGAACAAATTCCTGCTAGGATAGGGAAAGCATAATTGAAAAGGAGAGAGAGAGCAACCAACTACTATTACAAGCCAGTATGTGCTAGTGACTCACCATAAGCCCTTCATTTCTGGTCCTTCCTTCCTCAGACTTTATTTGTGTGCTCTTCCTTCCGTTAGAAGTGGGGTGGCTCTGAATGGTGCTTTCCCTTCTTAGCCCAGTAACCTGGCCAGGAGCTGTTCTGTAATACATAGAGGCACTGTTGCTTCTGGTCTTGATTCACTGGGGGTATTTGGAGGTGTGAATATCCTGGTACTGCTGCAGCCTGATGTTCCTGATTTGGGGTAACTGGCATTTTCTTCCTAGGATCCAATGTGTCCTATATCCATGTAGTTCAGCAACCAGAAAATTTGACCTCAGATGTAAGAGCACTTCTTACTGTTAGGATGCTATGTTATAGTTATGTTTTAGGGTGGCAGCAATAGCAGGGAAATCTAAGCAAAAGTTAATGCTGAAGTCTTCAAAGATACAAACAATTAGTGATACTGTTTCCTTCATTTTCTATGCCCTCCAAACCCTGTTCTTAAGCCGAGGCCTAAGGACAAAATATTCATGTTCTTTGCCGAAAGAGCATAGCAGGTCCTCTTTGAGTTGCATTTAGACAGTGAAAATTAGCTTTTATGGATTTCCAGAGTGTTTCTCTGAAACACTTAATGTGCCATAAGTTGCCATCTTTGAAGAACATGCTGCTGTATAAGAGCATGCTCTCAGGAAGAAGCTGCTTAGACCATGCTTAGCAATCTTGTCACCTTGAAGAAGTTCAAGCAAATATTTGAAGTAGTTTTTAGTATTTTCTGTTCCCAAGAGCATGGACAGGCAGATGGGAAGGCAGCATTGCAGCAGCAAGGAGTCTGGAAGAAGAGCTCTTGGGTCAGGATGGGCCATAAAAGAGGGCCATATGCATGCTACCAGCTAACAGTGCAGGAGCTCTTGGTTCAAGTCTTGAATAGAATTTGAAGGTTTTAGTCTTTCTAGATTGATGTCAATGTTCAAAGATTTTAGAGTAAGAAAAGTATGAAAGCTACTTAGTCACTTATGTCTGATTCTGCTTCAGAAATAGCTGGCCCAAATTCTCTGACTGTAAGGGGATAAAGTGATGCTGGTATGATTTGTTCTTATGTCATCAGAGAACTTAGCTGCTTTTGACTTGCATAACCATGGAAAATATTGGGAAAAAATGCGTATCTATGTAATCTATTCTTGCATTCTACATAGAAATTACTTTATAATGACAGTATCACAACACTTTCAGGCAGATATGATAAATACATCTCAAAGATGTATATTACTACTTTGCAAAGCCTTTATAGGATGACTTAAAGTCTTGAAGTTTTGCTAAATAAGTGAATTGTGCAAAGGCTTAATTTCTTATACATTTTACAAAATCTAGATGTGCTTCTCAGGAGGTTTTAATGGCTTTAGAGCACATTTTCCTGTTTCCATCGTCACTGAAGAGAACAAAGTGCATATGACAGCCTTATTGATTAAAAAATTTAGTGCAGGTTAGCTATCTGTGTTCACTTGCCTCTTTTGCCCATACCTCTGCCTTAAACATGCATTTGAGGAATAACCTAGTATTTAGATACACTTTTACAGGAGAAAAAAAAAACAAACAAGCCACTTCTTTTCTCTACTTTTATAAAAAGAACCTGTTTTGGTCAGTACTTGCGACATGAAAGTCTATAAACACTGCAGATTAAGCTGTTCTCCATAGACACTGTCTACCCTTTTACAGAAAAAAAGCATATTTGCTCCTAGATCTGTTGCTGCATAAAATGAGTCTTTTCTCCTTGCAGCTATTGATAGGGTCATTTAAAGTAGATCAGTTCCTACAGCTACTCATTTCCTTTAGTCAACATTTCAGAAACAGTACAGCAAACAGTTTCCATGTCTGCATACCTTACAGTCAGCCTAGAGAGGAAGTCAGCCTCTCTGCTCAGTCTAATGAGGATGTGAAGAGTGGAGTTGACTTGCTAACTCTGTATTGACTGCTACGTCACAGGAGGTTGTCCTGAATGCCATAGACTTTAAACAAACTGGAAATGTGTCTTAAGTGTTCATGTTCATGTAAGAGTTTTGCTTCACTCTTGTGCTCAAGCATCAAAAATGTTGGAGTAGATGATTTTAGCAGTTTGGAAATACAAGGTATTTCCCAAAGGGAAGGTAATCATGGTTATAGTTTCTGACTAGAGGTCAGTGCAGTATAATCACTGAAATAGCTCATTCTTTCGAGTACTGCCAAAAATTGGGCATGTTATTAGAAAACAGAACAGATGGACTCAAAAGGAATGCATGGCTAAGACAAATGCATGAGGATACTATCATTTGACATCTCACTTCCTTGTAGCAAGACATTGTTTCTAGGAGCTTATCCAAGCTCCTCCTCCATATTCTTTAAAGAAGATGCTAACCAGTCACTGGCTCTGTGTGAAAATGAATGAACTTGTACCTGAGTAGGTAATTTAAAAATTAAGCCAGAGTTCCTTGATTGACAGACTGCAGGAAAATAGGCATGGAAAGATTAACAGCTGATTTTGTCTCTGTGTAAATTACTCCTGGATTATCTCCTTATTTTCTGTGAAAACAACTGGTATTCATGTAACATGATGGAAAACATGCTTTTGATTCTGCTTTCTTGGATAACATGAGGGATTCACATGACCTGTATTGACAAACCATGCATAGTGTTAAGGACAAAGAACAAAACCAAGCAACCTCTATTCAGCAAGCAGTGCAAAGCTGTAACTGTGCGGCTGCAAACTGGGCAAGTTGAAGTGTAGTTGATGAGGCATGCTGTAAGGAAGCAAAAATCATGTTGGAGAGGGATACACAGGAAACACAAAAGAAGAATACTGTGTATGTGTCTGTGTGGATGGGGCAATTAGCTGTGTGTTGGACAGGAAGATTATTGGACTGACATAAAAGATACTGCGCGCCCATCAGTGGGCACGGATGAAGGTGTTATTTCTAGTGAAGAAAAAGCAGAAAAAGACTTAAAGCAGCTGCTGTTATAACTGTGATTCATTTCTGATTACATATGGCAGGGAGGTGGGTGTGCATGAAAGATTAAATTCAAGTAAAAAATGAGAATATCTTTTATCTTTATAAGTTACTTACAAAATTTGCTGTTGTGGAAAGTCTGACTATCCAGTACATGTAGTCATCTCTGTTTTTCTTGGAAAAGTAGGTGCTAGTTAGCTTCTGAGTGGGGAGCGCCTGTAGGTGTGCAGTGCTAGGGGTCAGCGTGTAGCTGTGGTCGTGTGGCTGTCCTGTTGATGTCGTGGTGCTATCTGCTGCTGGATGCACTCTGCTGATAGAGGGCTTGGGCAATGGTAATCTTGTCAGTTCATGCCCAGGAAAACTCCTTTGAAGAGGCTACAGGTATTGAAACTCCTACGTGTGTGCACTTACCCATACGGAATCATAGAATCACTAAGGTTGGAAAAGACCTTTAAGACCGTCAAGTACAGCTGTCAACCCAGCATCACCAAAATGTTCATGACTAAACCACATTCTCAAGTGCCATATTCATAAGTGTTTTGAACACTTACAAGGGTGATGTCTCTACCGCTTCCCTGGGCAGTCCATTCCAATTCTTTAGAACACTTTCAGTGAAAAAAATTTCCTAATATCCAATCCAAACCTCCCCTGGTGTTACTTGAGCCTGTTTCCTCTTGTGCTGTGACTTGTTACTTGAGAGAAGAGACCAACCCTTTCAGGTAGTTGTAGAGAGCAGTAATGTCCCCCTTGAGCCTCCTTTTCTCCAGGCTAGACAACCACAGCTCCCTCAGCTGCTCCTCATAAGACTTGTGCTCCAGGCACTTCGCCAACTCTGTTGTCCTTTTCTGGACTTCTTCCAGCACCTCAATGTCCTTCTTGTAGTCAGGGGCATAAAACTGAACACAGGATTTGAGAGGTGGTCTTGACAGTGCCAAGTACAATCACTGACCTGGTCCTGCTGGCCACACTATTGCTGACACAGTCCAGGATGCCACTGGACTTCTTGTCCACCTCTGCTCACACTGGCTCATGTTCAGCTGCTGTTGACCAGCACTCCAGATCCTTTTCTGCTGGGCAGATTTCCAGCCACTCTGTCCCCAGCCTGTAGCACTGCATGGGGTTGTTGTGACCTAAGGGCAGGACCCAACACTTTGCTTTCATGAACCTCACACAATTGGCCTTGGTCCATTGATCCAGCCTGTCCAGATCCCTCTGCAGCGCCTTCCTGCCCTCCAGCAGATCAGCACTCCCACCCTGCATGGTGTCATCTGTGAACTTGCTCAGGATGCACTCAATCCCCTCATCCAGGTTATCAGTGAAGATACTCAACAGGCCTGGTTCCAGTGCAGAGTCCTGGGGAACACCATTCTCTGAGCCCTGTCATCCAGCCAGGTTTCTGCCCAGCAAAGAGTACATTCATCCACACCATTGGAAGACAATTTCTCCAGGAGAATGCTGTGGGAAACAGTTATAAAGGATTTACTAAAGTCTAGGTAGATTATATCCAGAGCCTTTCTGTCATCCCCTAAGCATGTCAGCTTGTGGTAGGAAGAGATCAGGTTGGTCAAGCAGGACCTGCTTTTCATAAATCCATATGGCTTATGGTGTTTGGAATGAGGGTCTAGTTTTACTTACTCTGCCCCAGTACAGGGTAAACAGATCAACTGGGCTACAAAACAAGAGGTGGCCAGCCCTCCCCGGAGGGAAGGGTGGTGGTTCATAAACCTTTTGCTGCTGCAGCCAAGTGAAAATGGACTACCTTTGGTTTGGGGCAATGGATTCCCAGGATGATCTTGAAAAATTCAAGAGGCTCTTGCATCTGTCTTGCTGGATATGTTGCATTATGGATATAAATACATATGTGGATGTATATTCTTATTTAGCCTTTCAAAGGTCTTCTAGCTTTCTGGAATATATTCCTGAAAAAGATCACTAGATGAGAAGACTGTCTTAAACTGAAGACTTTCTCAATTTTTGGCCATTATAGTTATTCCTTATTCATAAACTTGTCCTTTTATGTAGTTAGTGGTTGTTTTGAGATGAAGAAAAATACAATGTTTGATGGTTTATACTTGGAGACCTGCATTAGTGCCCTCTTGTCACTGACTGTGAGATGAAAAGAAATAAGGCTCTAAAACTTGGATCTGTAGCTATTTTCATGGTGCTAACATTGTTGCAAGTAGTTTCAGTTCTCTTTTAAGGGTATGGCTTTAAGTGTATCACAAACCTCCCCTACCGGGAAAAATGTGGTGGGTTTTAGAGTAAATGACGGTCTTTCCACTTGACGAGGTTGTAATCGATGAATAAAGAACGATGTCTCAAAAAAGGCCTTTCTTCATCTGCTTCTGTGCTATAGGGTAGTGACTCACACTTAAACTGACATCAGAGATGGTCTAAGAGACTGTCCAAGCTCTACAGCAACCCTCTGCCATTGTGCTTCTGGGGGTCTGTCAAAGCAGGGCTTGGCAGCCAGGGCTGTCCTACCATCCTGGCCAGGACAGTTGCAGCTGAGGGCATTGAGGCAGTCCTGGGCACTGGGGGGTCAGGCTGAGGCTGGCTCAGGATGTGGGTGTATGGGTGGGCCCATGCCAGGGCAGGGCTATGCCAAGCTGAAGCCTGGCTCTGCTGGGGTGGGGGCTGGTGTGGAGCCCTGGGCCAGGCCGGGCCAGTCAGGCATGACCACGGGGCACTGGCAGCAGCTCCTTGAAACAAACTCCTTGGCAAAAGGCATGAGTTTCTCTAATGGCTCTTCCACAAAAAAGTGTTCAGAAGGAATTTGTCAGTGCTCAGTTGAACCGTTCTTCCAGCCCACTTCCCAGTGGCTGTGGGTTCTCTGTACCCTGTCCCTACAGCTCAGGCTGTTGGTAGCCAGCCCTCCTGTCAACCATGGAGAGTGTGGCTGCTGCCACAGAGCAACTGGGAGATGGTGCTATCTTGTCATTACCTTTGTTTCATGGGTGCCCTGCAAGTTCTTTTGGTTCAGATTTCCTTCAGTGTTTATGATTTGTGTATGAAACAAACTTGTGAGAGTTTTGGTGCATGGAGCAGTTGTGCAAAGTTAGGAGTTAGCTGAGCCTTGTGGAGGCCCCTTATGGTCCTGTGTTCCGTGATAGACTTACTGCGCTGTTTTCTGTAGTGAACTGGAGGCAAACTATTGAGGTGCGAACCATCTCTGCAGCACTGCCTCTGAGTTTCACATTGTGCTTTGCGTTATGCTACATCTGTTGCAACAAATCTTACAGACGTTAAAATATATAGTGGGGCGAAGCAGGCAGGTGCAGAAATACCTGACTGGATAAATACCATCTAAACCCCATCAGGTATTCTCACTAAAATTGTCATTGCTGAAATGCCTGTTTGGCATTTGAATTGCATAGGTCTGGCCCAGCATCTCCAAAGATGTGTGTCATAAAGAACTGGCAAAAACTTAAATGTTCTGATGGGACATTTTTACTCTTATTCTCATTTAATTTAATTTAATTTTTTATTTTTATTTTTAACTTAATAAGAACTTGAAAGCACATTCCTGAATGCAGCTGGACTTCTTAAATTTGTTTATTAAACCTTTAGATAAGATGAAGTTGGGAGTGATTCCATGCACACGGAAGAGCAAGCTGAGAACTTCCAAGGTTATTGATAGCCTAAAATAGTCTGGTACAGGGAACACCATCTCATGGTGCAAGAGGGAAATGCTTAGTGTGAAGGCAGCTCTGACTAACAGCAGAAGTGGAAAATGGAGGTTGAAAAGGAGCTGGTGGTTGAAGCTGAACCCCAGAAAAACGTGACTTAGTGTCATGCTGTTGTGAAAAGGCAAGCATCCAAACTGAGTGTACAAGACTTGAAATGAGACTGTTTTGCTACGTAGGATAGAGTCTGGGTTGCCAACCCAGGTGAGAAGCACGTAGTTAAATATGAAGAGAAAGGACTGAGAAGCAGAAAATCTACTAGTTTGGCTGCCTTTTAGTATTTTGGTTTTAAGCCAAAGGGCCATATGGGTAAGTAAAAGAGCTATTACAGGAAAGGGAATTATCTGCCTTACCTGCTCTGAAAACTAAATATGAGGAATAATAGGTATAAATTGATGGATAATTGAATCAGACATGATAGAAACTCTCAGACAGTGCAGTGGTGCAGGAGACAAATGTGTCACTGAAAACCTAAGAACAAGTGTCATTAACCTGCTATATCTGTTGTAACAGACTGACACCCAGTATGTGTGCTGAATGGGGATCGAGGCCTTGGACTGGAGGACTTCCTGAGGTCCCTTCCAGCACTCTTTTCCTCTGTTTCAGATTGGTTAAGATAAACTAGCAAGCTGCTTAGTGGCAAGTCGAATGTTGGAGTGTTATGCAAAGGACTTACTACTTGCATCTCCCATGTCAACTTCTGGAGCGGGGAGGAGGCTGTGCAGCTTGTGGGAAAGAGCTGTGTGCTCGCAGAAGGCTGCCTGATCTGTTAAGGCCAAACTCCCTCCTTCCCTTTGTCCCAGGAAGTGACCCAGGCACAGTTGGTGGTTACTTAGGGTGTTGTTTTCACACTCACTTCTATGGTAATGAGCTGTGTGTCCATGGATCTTGTATCTCCACTCAAATGACTTACTCTGAGACTCCTTCTTTATGTTCAAAGCACTAATCTGCTTATGTTAGGCATGTCTGATATGACAGTACCCAAATACTTGTGAGATTAGCAATGCTACTCTGGAGGCAGTGCATCATCTAGTGGTGCCTGTGTTTGTACTTGCCTTTGTTCATGACACTTTTTGAGGAATAAAGAGCTTCCTTGCAACTGAATCCCAACACAACCCTCTGTAGACCATGAGGATGGATACATGGAAGAAGACGAACACAGGTCTGGAAGAGGCCCAGCTAAGTCATAGTGCAGATACCTGCAATAACTGATAATCATGTGACAGCTGTCCTGGCAAGAAAGAACAACAGAATGTCTACTCCTTGTTTTTTCAGTTCATGTACTGGGTATCAGAAAGTTGTTTCTTCACTTCTTTGTGAGCATTGCAAAATTGTTTCATCTTCAAAGGCTACTTTTTGGCACTTACATCTTCTTTTTTCTGATATTTACCTCAAGTATATTTAAATACATTTGCTGTTTAGTTTTCTTGTGGTTTTTTCTCTTGTTCTTTTTTCCTTCTTTTTTTTTCTGTTTCTTTCTTTTTTTTCCCCCCTAGGCTAAAAATAAGAGTGTCATATTTCTTCACAGTCTTTCCTTGCATGAATACACCCCTACTTCTAGTAGTAGTTCTCTGCCTTTACCAGTGTAGGATCAACTATTTGTTGACAAATTGCACAGGTATCCAAGTAAGGTCTTACAGTTCCTTGTTCAAACGTACTAGTATGTCACTATCTCCACTAAGGATAACCAATAACCTACTTTATACTGCCCCAAAAACAACTGTTCTAGAAGTCAGTTGTGTATCACTTTCGTGCAGAATACGAGATTGTGTCTGATTTCAGCAGATAATTAGAGAAAAAAATCTTCCAGTATGGGTTTGTAAGATTTATTTTGGCCAATAAATTCAGATACTATCTAGTAGGATGATCAGCCCAGTATTTTCTCATAGTGTTTTGAGCATAAAATTGGTTCTAGTTCCATGTCCTGGTAAAAAATGAAATAATGCATTTCCTGAAGTCAACTCCCTTCATCCAGACAACTTCTTTCTCAGTCAAAAGAAGATCTGGGTAAGGAGGACACATTAATATTCTTACTCATCTGTGCTGCTGCCAATTAACAAGTATCTAGCTCAAAACAGAACTGATAAATTCAATTTTTCTGTAAGTAATATCTTAGAAGCTTATCCACTAAAAATTATTTTAAGGTCACCTGTCTATGATACAAATGTCTGCATTTATCTTGATGTCTTTAATTAATCTTTCCTTCAAAATCTGTTCCATGTTTAAGGAGTACTGGAATCAGAGTAACAAGTTAAAGTCACCAAGGCTGTTACTTCTTTTTGGAAGTCTTTGTTTTCCTGGCTTAACATGTTACCTTAAGCTTGGATTAACTTACGTTCTTCTTATGGGGCTCCTAGTATTTGAGGATTAGAAAATATATACTAAATAGCAAGATTTGAAACTTTTTCTGTCTTTGTCACAGGTACTGCAGCTTCTGGTATCCTGTCCTCAGGCTCTTGAAACTTACTCTGTTATGAACCTCTTTAGTTGCCTTGAGAATGAAGCCAAAATCCTTGCCCTAACAGCTGACACACACCTAGGTTATCATGAATCTCTGTGTCATGAAAATTGATCTGGTTTCACTTCCTCCTTCTTTCCCTTCATCCCCCTTTTATTTTATTGAAGAGCATTTTGCGTCTTTCTGTACAAGGCATGGCTGTTTCTGGTTGAGAGGGATGTAAGTGCAGCCAGCAGTACCAAAACATATAATCCCACTAGACTTGGGTAAATTCAAAATACATTGAACTATGTTAAGTGCAAATAGTAGTTCAGGCACCTAACTGCTTTCTGGGACAGATGGTGGGTGGAAAATATTCAGCTATGGATATTTTTGAATTGGTACTGTCAAAGTGGATACTGAATATGAAATGGTTCTAGAAATATGTAATGGACTTGACACTGTTAATGCTGTTATTGAGATTGTACCAGTTTTTAATGCTCTTTTTATTTTTTTTTTGGCTGCTGGCTATCTCTCCCTCTCTCCCTGAATCAATGAAAAGAAACTAAGTGAACATTAGTTTTTTTCTAAAAGCAGCCATTTGTATCATATGATGAAGCAGAAATGTTTGATAGCATTTTATGGGCATATATTGCAGTAGAGTGAGTGAGATGTTAAAATAAAAACCATGCCTTTCCTTCAGGTCTTTTGCCGAAAGGTTGACTCAGAAGGGGTCTGAGTATTGACCTGGAGCAGCTTGACATTGGGCAGTGCACTGCCAATTGTTCTAATGTCAGCTTTCTTCCTAAGATAAAAGGGAGATGGGATTCTTTTTTTCTTTTTTTAAGCTGAAATGGGCAGCTAAAGGGAGAATCCTGCACCACAATACTTTAATCAGAAAAGGAACAAGAAATAAGTGTAACAAGCTGCTCAAAACTTTCCTTTCAAGCTTTCAGTTTCTACTGCATCCTTTTAATCTGTACTGTAACCTCTTTCTAACCTGCTCTTCTTTGCTACAGCATTTAGTTTCTCTAATTGTATTTTGCTTCCTAAGATCTTCTACTGTCATAAAAAATGAATGTTTCTCTTATATCTTAATATAGATTCTACCAATACTTCACATTTTAACATCTTGTTCTTAGTCATTATGAAACTTCCTTTTTTTTATTCTCTGGGCTCTGCTGGATGCCATGTCTCCACTGTTCCTGTTAAAATTGCAAGTAGTCAGGGGCAGGAGTTCATCAGATTTTGCTTCTTAGTAAGCAAGGCTTTGTGCAATTTCGCTCTGCCCCATGTGCCCAAGTCCATTCCTGTGGGAGCAGAAGGTAAAGATCTTCCAGATATTGAGTTCTCACCTATCGGAATATAGCTGATAGGGTGACAGCCTTTTGAATTGCCCTTGCTGGAAGATGGCTCACCTGAGTTCAATCCTTATAAACCAGCACATTTGTCATGAGAAGAGCCTGTAGGCTCCAACAGCACCTCCTGTGATGAAAAAGCAGGTGGATGCAGAGAAGTGAAAACCATGTGAAACCAGACTCTGCCTGTTCTTGCCTCATAATGTCAAATAAAGGTAACAGCTGGTACTTCTAACATACCAAAATTATGGCCGGGTGCTCCTGACCACATTGCTCACCCAGCCTGCTACAGCTGATGTTCCAGATCTGCTTCTGTGGGAGACACAATATGTGAACTGTCACACCCACCACAACACCAAATGTAGCATTAAAAAACTGGAAGGAATGCAGTATGCAGCTCAACAAAATCTGAGTTCAGATCTAATAGTGGTGTTTATCTATGGGTTTGGTTATCCCATGATTATTAATCTTTTTGGATGAAAGTTGCACTTCAGGAGTGTCAACTGCCGCTGCATGGAGTTTTGAGTTAGCATTTTATTATGTCTGTGCTGTGAATACATCTGTGCTCCTGCTGCCTAATAGAAGAGACCGGTGCAGTTTTAGAGGCTAATACACTGAGTAATGGCCCCAATTCCTTGTAGCAAGCATTTAAGGAATATTCTTCCTTCTCCCTCACCTGTACTGGCAGGAAAAGGGATTGTGTCTGCTGTGTCTGGTTCTTCGCTCGCTTTGCAAAGTGTACCCTTTAGTCCCTTATCCACCAGACATTGGTTCTAGAGGCAGGAGGATGTGACCAAAATCAAGTGATAGTTTCTATAAAGAGAGCAAAATATTATGGTTTTTATGAGCAGTTTTGGTGTAGCTGTTGCTTTTCTTTTCCCCTTTGAGACCAACTGAACTCAATGTTCTGCATACTGGTGGAGCTTGAATGCTTCCTAAAGAAAGGAGACACAAAGATTTCTTTTAAGTTTTGCTTTCTCTGACTACTGCTGTAGAGAGTCATTGTTAGTTGCCTTGTTTGTCATTTGGAAGAGGAAGGAGAAAGTAAGCAAGCTTTTAAACTCAAGTTAAAAAAAGTTTTTCTAACCAGAGTTTAGAGCACCTCTTCTGCTGTGTATTCAAGGACTCTGTACTATACTTGCCAATAGTCATTCTTTTGCAGTTATCTCTGTGTTTTATTATGGACTGCATCACTTGACATTATAATACTTATACCACTCAGTCATTTCCTTGGAGCTATCCTTAGGCTAGAGGAAATAAGCTTAATCTCACTTCAAAAACATGCACTTCAGTGTAGTGTTGCACTGATGCCTAAGAATAAGTTGATCACTGTAGATTAAGGTTAAGTACCTGCCTCAAATGCTTTATGCTGGGCTGGAGCTGAAAAGATCCTAGAAGAGGTTACTGTTGTTAAACTGTAGCCTCAAAAATTTCTTAAAAGAGATCCCTTTTGATGTTTATTGAAAGTACAAACTGTTTGCTTCATATCCTCATAACAGCAGAAACTTTGGTATCAGATCTGAGTAGGAACTAACATTAAATCCCTTGATCAAAAGGAAAAATCCATGTTTTCTGCAGAACATGGGTTCCAATTTGCTTGCTAAGGTTTGCGAAGAGTGACCAGAATCTGTGGTGGTCATAAGGCCTAGGAGGAAGGACAAAGGGGCTGCAGGACAGACTACAGAGATTTTTCATAGTAAAAAGACATTCTCCACTTTTCCTGCCCCTACACATATTGCAGCCTCAGTCTTGTTTTTAGGATTAATAATTGGCATGGCTGACTGCAAAATGAATGTGTGCTCTGGAAACCTATTTCTGCTAGAGAAAAACACAAGGCTCTTACACATCCTTTTGATTTATGAGTGATGCAAATTGAAATTCAAAGGGGAGTGACAAGGGATGTAAATATAGTGCTTTATTCTTTGAATCCTGTCGATGTCTTTGCACTGTATGGACACAAACACGTACTCGAACCAGGCCGAGGACCCAAAAAGGAGAGCTAAAAGAGAGTTCAAAGAGAGCGAGCAAAAGGAGAGGGCAGAACCCTCTGACCTTTATTTCTATGTTCTTAGAAATCACCGTGGATTGGAGGTAGAAATTACCACCTCTCAATCACACTGGTCAAAGGAAAAATCCATCACATGTCTCCGCCTAGGAGAATGGAATGAAAACAACAAGGACAGTTAGCAAAAACATGGCCATGTTTACAACAGCATGCGTGAGAAAGTATTACAGCAAAGAGAAACACTGAAAACTGCAAAACTCAGGACAACAGAATCCAGAGATACATATAAGCATGTGCATAGGTGGTACTACCTTAATGATATATGACATATGACTTGAATGATATGTATTTCTTTAGTGGCATGAAGAGTGTTATACCAATGCAGAAGGACCTCTGGCTGATACCACCACTCCCCTGTTCTTACAAGAAGACAGGACAAAGGGGAAATACTCCTTTTTATATTGGTATAAAACCTACAGGTAGATCGTTGAAGCTTATAGGATTTGAGAACACATTCATCTCTCTGCGAAAGAGAGGGTGAACTGTATCTGCTAGGCTGCTTTAGTCCTGAGTGCAGTTACTGGAGAACTCTAGGGCAGTGTTCCCCAATCATTTTTGATCATTCACTCCTATCAGTAAAAGATTTTTCAACAGGTACCCCCAGTCTATGCATATTTATTTATTTGTAGATTATATACCTGCACTACTGTACTAATATACTATGTATAATATAAAGCATACACAAAACCAGAATTTAAACTGGGATGAGATAAAGATGAAATTAACACTATTTAATTTTTTTATTTTGTATTGGTTAACAATTAAGAAAATTGTTTTCTTCCAGCAGCCCAGTAGATTCGCTTGTGCAGCACCTCATGTTGGAAAGCACTGTGCTAAGGCCCATGAAAGGATATTGATAAAAGTTCATGTATGACCAAGCAGATGGTGCCTGGATCTTGGCAAGGAGGACTGTGGTCATTTGTGTCCATCTCTGCCAAACTGCTTCACTCCAGGCCCAGAAAGAGAATTTCTGTAAAGTGGTTTGAATCTCCCTGCCAGGGATGCTACCAGACCCAGATACTCTCTCCTTCCCAAATAAGTAACATTCTAGCTTGCCTAGTAGGCTTGGGGTTTTGATCACACAAGGCTATAAAAACTCCAGGCCCAGTTTTTCTAATAATAATCTGAAGGCTTTTTTTACCTCCTACTAAAACATCTATGGGGGTTATAGCATTTCAGACCTAGTAGAATCTGGACCTTAAGGGAGGAATGTAATACATTCTTGATGTGGAAGGTAAACTGCTACCTATTCAGGGCCATTCACAGTGAGCAGGAAAGGAGCTGCATCGAAGATGATGGAAGAAGCTGATGGAGTTTCATAGTAGGTCTCTTACTTTTCTTTATTTTATGAGACAGTCAACACAAAGAATGAATGGAAGGAAATGTTTAAATGAGAGCTTTGTAAATATAGCAACAAATGGCTGAGGAACTGGAAGGGCCATGTAAAGGAGCAAATCTGTCTATAATATAAAGCCAACTTTAGCACTTAGTTCCAGAAAGCTTAGGAAGAGGGAGGCTCCCTGTGGAGATGTATGTTCTTCTATATTTACCTTACTTTTTCTGCACACAGAGCCAAGAGACCAATGCAAGACAGCAATGAAAACTGGAAGCTCTCAGATACTCCCTTCCCTGGGGGATTCCATACTCAAATAGTGCTTAAAAAAAAATATCAGAAAAAAAACCAGATAAACATGCTTGATACCAGAGCTGCAATGCTGTTACCCTGACTGGAGCAGCAGCATATGCTGATCTCTCACAGAAAGCAAGTTGACACTGGGATTCTGATGGATGAACACCGGCTGAGGCATCATCTCAGTGAGGGCATGAAGGAAGATCTCAGCTTTCTATAAAACACAATGGTAAAGAGGCAGAGATGCTTGAATGTCAGTAACAATAGAAGGAAAAAGAATTTTGCCTTGTGAGAACAGTGAGTTGCTTAAATAACTCTCAGTTGTTACCTAAGTGGAGACTGTAAGACATCTAGAGAACTGAATTTTCCTTGTAGAAAATGTTGTGGTGCTGGATAAACACCACTGTACCCCACACAGATGTTGGGCACTTCCATGCCAGTGGGGAGTGTCCAAGGCAAGAAAGGGACTTGCAAGAGCAGCTCTATGTGAATTGTTTCACATCTGCTGTGTAATTCAGTTGATTTTGTTGGCCTAGCTGACTGAACTGTACAGAAGATTACATTTCTGCTTTTGCACACTTACAGAAATGTGTATGTCACCTTACTGGTGTTCTGATTTTAAGCCCATAGATTTGAATCCATGCTTTAAGATTTTGAATGCTTCTTCCATTATGTTGAGAAGGATTGAAGAGGGTGTAGGTGTGGCACGCTCATACTTGTGGATTGTAGGAAAAGAGCAGGGAATACAAGCTCCAGCACTTTCAGGTACCATTACACTGTCTTCAAAATGAAAGAGAGAAAAGCAGCAGACCTCCTTCCCCAGCAGTTACGGCTGTGTTTACCTGCTAATTAGGTATTCCTTGACAGAAGGAGAAAGTGTGATTGTAGATACCAATATTGTGTTAATTTGCCTGTGTCAGTGCTTGGGAGCAAGGGAGAGAAGTAGAACAGGACCCAGAGAGGGTTGGAACATCTAATTTTACTTCTTGAGAAGCCACAGGCTGGCCAGGTGTAGGTGCAGATCTTTATTCTGTGACTTACAACTGAACACCATACAGATGGACACACTGCTAACCAGAGCTGGCCCAGCTGCTTGTGCTGTCTGACAGCTATTCCTTGTCTCAGAACATGTGTCCTTAGAAACAGCAGTTGTAGACTTGTAAAATTCATATTAACATAAGCCTCATCTCATCACTTCAGTGAAATGCCAGTGGAATGGGAAATTTTGAGATATGACACTGTCTCAAAAATGCAGGAGGAAGGGTGGGGAAAGCAACAGAGAAGTGGAGCCTAGGGAAGGTTGAGGTCAGGTAACAGGGAGCAGTTGGGGAAGGCTGAGAATGTGCAGAATGGAGCAAAGGAAAGCAGAGCATAGGTTCCAGTGACAGCCTGAGACATGATACACCAGAAAAACTGATGATATAGTTAGCTGGAGATCGTAGAGCATATCAGTCACAGCATCAAACATTCAGGGAGGCTGATTTCCAGTTCCTGAACTCAGGAAATAATTACTACAGCTTGATGGTCAGGCAGTTTGGGAGGGAAGTGCCACTTCCCTCTGAGCAGCAGTCAAAAGCCACCATCCTTCTTTAAATTAAAACCTTTCCAGTTACTTGTCACCAAGTAAATATACTCCATCATATAATGAAATTGTAAGCCAGCCTGATATGAAAACAGCAGCTTGCATCTTTTCACTTGAAGAAAATCACTCTCTAAGTATATAAGAGCATGCATTGCAGGACATGGGGCCAGGGTTTATATAGCAGAAAAAACATAATGGAAACTTTCATATTGCTATGTTAGTAAAACTTTACCTTAGGCATCCAAATTAATTTTGCCTAGGGCCTCTAATCGGTCATTGACTTTTGTTCCAGGCAGATTTTTTCAAATTGGGAAGGATTTAGTTCTGGTATAGTCATCCAAAAATCTGTTCTGAGCCCTGCTGTGGAGACTGCATGCTTCTTCTATACGAAGACTATAGCTAGGGAGCGTGACGCTCCCGTCACTGAGGTCTCTGGCTATAAATGTCCTAATCTGTGGGAAGCTGTTATTTCTGTTGTGATAATGCCCAGAAGCTTCTGTAGAAATCCTTAATGTGAAGCGCTTGGCACTTTGCAAACAGAAGGACACGCTTTACAGTAGTTATTCCCTTGTTACTAATTTAGATTTACCCTGCAGGTGCATCCTGTATAATTGTACCTGCAGATTCAAACACTGGTGTTTGAGTCTGGTTTTTTTATAGCAGAGAGATTTATTTGCTTTGTCTTCCACTCCACTACTTAATATGACCCAGATTTCATCACCAGCAAGCACTTTTTTTTCTTTGTAATGTGAACACATCATGAAGTTCTTTGAAAATCTCTGCTCTATGAAATCTCTGTTGCTGCTAGGTCTGAGATGAGCAATACAAGCTACTTTCTCCTTTTATAACCTAAAGTATGTTCTTACAGTGATAGATTCTTATGAGATCTTTCACCTTTTATTGGTTTGTTTGTTGGCAGTCCCCAAAAAGCCTGAACAAGCTGACCTCTAAGTGTAGCTGTGATCTGGTGTTCTGGGAGGCTACTAGTAAGCAATGCCTGTCTGGTGACCTCCAGTCTTTTCCTTGCCTGATCTCAGAATACAGCACACTGAGCCTGTGTTTGAAGAGCTGGACTTTGGCTCCAGAGTGACCAAACATCTCTCCTGGAAGGTCGTGGGGGAAGGTACACAATGCTATTCTTTGCAAACCTAGTTCTGTGGCCTTGTTCCTGCTCAGCTTGTGCCCCAAGAGCTGCGCAGCATGGCATGGGCCGTGGTGGAAGCTGGCTGGCAGAGCCCAGCATCTCCACAGGCTGCATGCAGGAGCTGGGTAGGGGCTGCAGGAATGGTGCTGGCTTGCTGAGGGACTGCTGCTGCTGAGGGTGTGATGCTGTGCCACCAAGGACCCCACTCTGACTTCATGCTCTATTTAGCTCCGACTTGTGTTTCTGGCTTGCTCTCTGCAGATGCAACTCCCTGAAAGCCTTCCCCGGGGGTACAGTGGCTTGTAAACACATTTGTGTCACCCTGAAGTTAACATGGGCAGTACAAGTAATAAATCCCATCTTTTTCACAAGTGACTGCTTTTTTTTTTTTCACTCTTAATTGTTGAAGAAGTGCACTGACTTCTTAAAACTGGCGCGTGGGTTTATAAGAGTTATTAGGAAGCCTAAGCACTTGGAGTGCTGTGGAGTGTGTCATGTATCCTGGATGTGGTAAGAGGATTAAGGCTGTTGATGTACATGGTATATAGAAGTCATTTATTGAACTTTCCAGCTGCTTGCCTATTTTGAGTTGAGATGCTCAGACAGCCTGCAGCACTGGTCACTTCTTAGGGCAGGCAGAACAAGGATGGAAAAAGTCTAACAACAGGGGGAGAAGTAAAAGAGGAAAAAGAAAACAAAAAGCACACAAAGTGATATCGTGCATGTATAAAGGAGCCATGACCCTAGCAAGGATTGCGAATACATGACCTCCACTTTGCATCTCAGGTGTCCTAAGAAAATATTAAAACTTTCATGTGCCTATAAGCCTAATGCATCAGCAGAGAACATGTGGCTTGTCCCAAGATTTTTGAGGGTGTTGGGGAGGAACATGGAAAATATAAAGCAAGGGAATTACAAGTTTAAAAGCAGGTGTGTAAGTGCAGATGCAATATGGAGTGATGAGAGCTCCTTTGCCTCCTAGCCTGGGGTGGTGACAGCAGAGAAAACTTTTCTTACTGGGCAGTTGATGAAACTCACCTGGAAATGTACTTGCACACTTTCCTACAGAAAGCAGTAAAATCCAAGGGAGGCTGGTACAACGTAAAACAAACAGGTTTGAAAAAGCCTGAATATTATCCCCATGCAGCTTCTGTCACCAGGCTCCTTTGCAGATTCCAGGTTTTGAGTTCTGCTAGCAGAGCTGTAGCATCACCCTGCTCGTCACCCCCTCCCAAGTGGATGCTGCAGTAGGTGCTTAGTTCTGTTCATGAGAAGCAACATTGAATACTTTGGGGACTGTGTGCTTACGCTGACATCTACTCTCTGTCTTCTCCAGGAAGAGCCTGTTGCTGCTGGGAAGCAATTGCAGAGACCAGTACTGTAGCTGCCTTAGGTCATGTGGGGTGGAGATGAATCATTAGGCAGTTCAGTACTGAAATTAATGTTTGTGCATGATAAGGTTATCTCTAATGCTTTACTGAGCTGTCTGGATTTCTGGTTGCTATATTTTTTCTTTTTTTTTTTTAAATAACTAATTTTTGAACAAAATAGAAAGCCCTTTCTTTGTGACACTTGCTCAAAAACTGGAGGTTCATTTTTCAATGGCATATGTTTGTGTTGTATGTAAATGGCAGGAGTTGATGTGAAGGCTTTCAGCATCTCATTAGTTGGGTCATTTGCTTATTGACTTTTACTTAAAAAAGATAAATATTTTGATTATTTGCTTGGAAAACATACCACGCTGTTTTCCCTCCTTCAAACACAAAAGCCCTACCTTTCAAGTCAGAGTCCTCACATCAAATATTGCTGATGCTTATACAGGTGGATTTTTATTTTATATTTCTGGAAGGGAGCAAGTTGCATGTGGGTAATGGTATTTGTGAACAGTGTGCACTAGAACAGACTAGGAGCCTGGGACAGAAAGATGGGATGATGGGATTGCACCTGCAAGAGTTGCCAGCGCAGAGGAGGAGTCTCCCCCCATGGAACCATCCCAAAGCAGTCTTCTGGGATTTAGTTATGAAGGTCACCCTGCTGGTAATGGAAATTGTGCTGACATAAAACTACCCATGCTACTTTGTACAGTTATTTCATAAATGTGCACAGCTGTGCCTACAGACAGATGTGTAGCTGCTGCGTGTTCTACTAAGAGCTGTGTTACAGATGGTGTATGAAGTCAGCACATCAATGGTCGTCTCTAATCTGCTAGATATGCCCAGTGTCAGCTGGGCTGCCAGGAGCAGTGCAGTAAAATGTTAATAGAAAACTACAGTGGCAAAAGAGTGCAATGGACTATTGCCATGGAAGCTGCTGCAGCAGGAATTCCCCTGAGTAGGAGCATATGCAGTCCCACAGCCAAGTAATGTGCAAAGAATTATGTAAACTGACATAATACGGTACTGCTTCAGCATTGACTCTACTGCTTTAAGGTCTTTGGCTTTTGGAAATTATTTTAACCACAAGACCAAACCAGTGGTTTGGGAGGTTCTGCTGGATATTGGGAAAATTGTGATTGATAGGTTGCAAGATCTCACCACAGAAATTAAGTATATAATTAAAGGTGTCAACATCAGCTGCAGTGGGCTTTTTATTCTTTGCACTTGTCACAGCTTGAAAGCTTTGTAACTTTAAAACATGATGGTAAACATAAAGAAATACTCTCTTAATTAAACAGGTTTTTTAATGGCTTAAATCTATAGCAAGGCACACTTCTGTGGAAGACTGCTACAACATGTCTGGCACATTCTGATTCTCAGACCAGTTCTGTTGGTGATACAACATACATTTGGTCAATGAAAAAGGTGTAAGACCTGTCTGGTCTCTTGAAAATGCCCCAAAATTCAATTTTTCTTCTACAGTGTCTTATCACACAAGGTAATCTACTGAGTGACAGCCAAAATTATTTACCCTTGGTATCCCAGTCTCAATGCCCCTCTGAAGTTCTTCACCTTTTCCAGGCTGAACTGCCAGCACACAGCAGTATGGAGGAGGCACGGGCAGGGTGCCTTGGTTATGACCACAGGCTTTGGAAGGTCAGCATTACATCAAGGGAGGAGACTGTCTTGTGTTTGCTGGAACAGGTGTCTTACTTGTCCCTGACCTATGCCAGGATGTCCTGCTATGCGTAATGCTAAAGGGTTTTGCTATAATGCTTAAAAAAGCTGAATGACAGCCTGGATCCAGTACACAGCACGGAAACAAGCTGAATTGCAGGAAGTTTCTTAGTTTGCTAAATACTTCATTAATTTACTGTTTAATTTAAATTTTACTGTTTGATTTACTAAATAAGTTCTTTATTTAGTTTATCATTAACTCATTGCTGCTTGCTATGGAGGCCAGGGACTCTTAGGACCAGAGTCAGCACAGAGCAGCTCTGTGCTGGTTTTCAATCCACTTTCATTTGTCCTTGGATTGCTTCTAGACACAGCTCTTAATGCTCTCTATGGATAGAAGTCAGGCTGCAGTCTGTGGATCGCTTTATTGCTGACACTGTGAAGAAAACAATCCTTTTAATGCCGGGGAGGGAAGAGAAAGTGGCCTTTCACAGAAGCTGTGTGCAACAATTTTTTGACTATGGTTATTATGTGCAGACGTGGAGGCATTGTCAAAGGCTTATTTATAAGGTTGGAAGCGTGCAGTCGAATCACGCTTTGCTAACTAGCTTCAAATAAACTTACTAAATGTAGAGCAGAAGTGTGGCTACTGAGCGCCCATGCAAGGGTGCAAAATAAGCTTCTGTAAAGGTGACCTTGCAAAAACTTACCCAGAAGCATGGGCTGCTGAGCGTGGGTCGTTATAGTCTAAGAAGAGAACTGTCTTTGGAAGGACTATGTCCAGTGTCTTCTTTCTAATCAAGAGTGTCTGCTTGGGAGTTGTTGACTTTCTTTTATTGCCTTCTCCTCTGTTGATTCTCAGCTCCAAGCAATGCCACAGTGTGGATCATGTTTTCATCATTTTTATTCAATTCTTGTGCAAGGCAGTCCCTGAAGGAAACTAAGATTTGTCTATCAAAATAACAGATGCAGACATCTACTTGCCCAAAATACTGGTCAGAACCACAGCTGGTATAAATTAGGATGATGCCTTTGACTTAGCAAAGTAGGCTTGTCACTGAAGCTTTGGTAGCTTTTTCTAATGAAGATGAATAAAAACATGCAGCATAATGTCCTAAAGACCTGGATACTTGCTGCCCAGTTCCTACAGGAGAGCGGTCTTGGAAATAAACTGGAATAAAACTCTGAAGAGAAGTGTTACGTGATCTTACTTCAGGCTGTCTTGACAGGCTTGTCGTAAGGCTGTCAAACTGGCTATGGTTTGAGGATGGTCTGATGTACATTTCCAGGCCATTAAGAATAGAGCTGTTATGAAAACTGATATTCTGGCAAGCCAGATAAGCTCCAATGCTTCCAAAGGTTACATGAGGAAACTTAGTGTAAACAGAAATTGTGAAAAATCTCACTTGGGAAATACTAAAAAATAATTTTTTGTTTTCTTGCCTTTTTTTTAGCTCTTTGTATTGCTCTCTACACATTGAAGAAGATGAGAAATTATTTTAACTGTCTGTCATATTTCATCAATTGATACCATCCATGAAGACGTCATTATTTTTTTGATGGATGTATATTTTCTGACAAAAGGCTTCTGTCAGCATTTTTTGATGTTCTCTAAATAAGACCCAAAAATCATGTTGTGCACTTTTGCAACAGTAACTTGTCAGGAATATAAAACAGTCTCTAATTGCTTGGACTTAGGAAAAAGGAATTAATTGGCTTTTCAAACCCTGGTTTTTGAAGGCTGTACCATATGTTGGAGGAGAAAGTACTTCCCAACGACCAAAAAAAATAGTTTCTGGATTGATTTTTCTTAGGTTTGTATCTGTATATAATATACTCAGTGGGCTATTCTCATGGGTGGGTATAAAGTGTTAGATTTTTCCTCAAAGAAGACAGTAAAATTGCTTCTAAATTTTTGAACTGATACTTCTACCACTCCTGTTCCTGATTTAAAAGTATTGGGGTGTGCCAAGTTGTTAATGAATTTGCATTAATTTCAAAGACAGCCATGATAAACTCTGCACAAAGTTTGTTTACAAACCATGCAATTTGGGTTATTGTACATATGGTAACACCTGGACCTGTCTGTGTAATGGGATATTTTATCACAGACCTCGACTGCACTTTGAACGAGAACAGTCTTTTGCACAGCAGAGCAAAAGGAGAACTTTCTTTCACTGCATTTTCTTCTTACATATCTGATTTATCTTGTCCAAAATGACTATGCTTTTGACCTTCTTAAGACTTGTATGCTTTGATGTAGACAAGGATAGGTTACAGTATGCTTTGAAACTTTCCATCTTTTGTCCATCCTTTATTCTGAGTCTGTGAACTCTGAGCTACTAAATTGCAGGTTGGTAATCAGAACAGAAAAAAATGGGAAAGGATGCATGAACCTGTTAAGAATGCTCTCAAAGTACTTACTTCTGCAAACCAGGTAAGTAAGGAAAAAGCATTTAATTCACTTGGAGTTCTTATTTTTTTCCTAATGTGTTGCTCAGCAAGGAGGACTAGAAAGGGAATGAAGCAGAGGGAAGAATGTGACTGGTGGGGACCCATCCAAGAGAGAACACCAGTAACTGTAGGAGGACATGCAGTCTGAAGGGCTGCCTGAAGTTCCACCTGAAGTTTTTCTTAAATCTTTCTGGGTGTTCTGCAGTGGATATGTTTGCTGAGAAGTTGAGTGTGCAGCCTGCTTCCTTGCAAGATATCAGAGCCAGTGAGGCAGCTGCAGTTTGCCCTGAGCCGAGCTGAGCCAAAATGGGCTCTGCAATGCACACACCCTGAGGGCGAGGTGCCAGCCTCTGCATCACCATTGGATGGATCCCCAGCCTGGACACAAATGGCTACTCCTGCTTAGTTTGTTTCATTTATTTAGAGACTGTTCTTACAAATGGAGATATCTCTCTGTGGGAGACATTCCTTCCGAGTGCAAAGCAGATAATGGAACCAACTAGTCAAAATAGCAGTAATGACATGCAAGGTGGTTGCTACAGATTGCACGTGCAAGTTTTTGCTAGCAGACAGGGTGAGAAGGAAGAAGAGCTTGTGTGTGTACGTTGTGTCATAACAGAAGTTGTTTGTTATTTTCCATGTCCTGCAAGGTCACTTTAGAGCACGCCCAAAGTTCTGGTGCTGGCCTATGTGCTGACCAGTCAGAGGTTGCTCAGTAGAGCCCTGTCCCTGTCCTGACTCTGCGTGGAATACTGGGTCTGGCTGCATGTTCGGACACTCCCAAGAGTGCTTTTGCATTCTGTCTCTGTAATTTGTATTGGAAACCCTGACTGGCTTTTAAAGCAAAAAACCCTATGAAAGTAAGTATATTCTCTATGCACACACTATTGCAGAGGAGAGAGAAAAATTGAATTTTCCATACAGTCGTAATTGTATAATCTTTCTGAGAATGGACACCTAGGCAAAGCCGCTCTTTCATTTGACTGAGTAAAGCTTTGAAAGGTACACAGTGCATATATGAAACATTGAACTCTTTTCATATCAATATTTTCTGGGTTAGTGCCATTCAAGTCAATGTAAAAATCCTTAAAAAGTACAAATTAGCTATATAAGTTCTTTATGCAGACAGTTGGCTCTCTCTACGGGATGTATTTGTGTACTTAGATAGAAAGTTGTGTTTAAATATTTTAGGCTGGTCATTAACTATGCAAAACTCAGTTCATGTTAAAAATTCAGTTCTTTTCCTACTGAAATTCAATGTTGCTCTTCTTATGTTGCGTATCAGTAAATTATGAATCAGCTGTGCTCACTTTGCCAATAAAGGATGTTTTTTTAAGACAATGAGATTATACAGGGGCTTTCATAATTTTATTTAATCAACAATTATGTTGATGTTTGAGTCAGAAAGTGATTCAGCTTGCTTTTTTAGAGCTGTGTAGGTTCTGCATGACCAATGAGATACAAAGCTTGCATATTTATTTCAGGAAGGAGAGGAGCTAGCAGGTTCTCTGTGGCTGGAACGGGACTGCTGGGTAAGAAAGGATTGTCATATCCAGTATACCTGTCAGGTTTCTGTAATCAGTTACCAAGGTAAACTTGTGCAGCTGCTGAAAATTTAATTACACCAAAATTACATTTTTGTGCTTCTGACTGCTCTTACCTCCCTAAAGATGGTGTTCAGCATGTACCTATTGTCCATATCCACAAGTCTCAAGATGAACATATTTCACTTTATAAGGCTTAATGCTTTATGGATTCTTGTTTGCTATAGACAAGATTTAAAACATTACCCCTACTCCCAGCTTCTGCTTCTGAAGCCACGAATTTAGAAACTATCTCTGTGTGCTGCCTGGAAGCTTGCCTGAGCACTGGAGTTGAGTTCAATAACTACTCAAGATTTCATATAAAACTAGGAATACACTCTGTTCCATGTGTTTTATCAGAAAGCCACACCTACTGTAGAATATAAAAACTTGATTACGTTATAGGGAAGAATGAAGTGAGCTACTCTAAGTCATTCATATGGAATCATGCATAGAGCATCTTTTGTCAGCTATAACATTCAAGCCGGTGCTAGCAGAAAATAGACCTCCTGATCAAAAGAAGAAAACTTTTTCTTAAGCAGCTTTATTATTACACTAGCACTTAAGGTTAAGTAAATATATCTATTCTAGCCCCATAGTTTTCACTTGATAATGAAAACCTTTTATCATTTAAACTGAAATTTTCTCTTCTGTCCTTACCAAAACATGGTTTGTGTGGGGCTTTTTCCTTTGGTCTTACAATATAGAGTAATGTGCTTTCAACTGAAAGTTTCTTAATCTCACAAATTAAAATTGAAAAGTAATCTTTACAGAGATGGTTTTTTCCCACTGCACTTATAAAAAAATTCAATTTTGTTTGCTTTTTTTGGCATTCTTTGCAGTCTGAAGGTTTACTGTTTCAAAATCTTGATGCTATTTTTGCTGTCCTTCTAGTAGCTTGAGTTCACCAGAGTGCACCCAAACATTAAGGCTTAAGAGCAAATCCAACCACAGTATTTGCATAATTCCTTGCAGTTGTTTCATGGAAAATTTCTGCAAGCTATAGTTGTTGCTGTAACTCAGAATGTGAACTGAGATACAGGGGTGCTGGAGACTGCAACCTGACCAACGGGGTAGTGGATCTTTGCAGAGCCAGGCTGTGGAATGGTCCATCTCATGCTCTGATCCAGCTGGGAGAGCTGACACTGAGATCTAAGCAGCCTTGCAGTAGTGCAAGAAAGACGTGTTTCTGTTAGGCAGAACTCCAGATGAGAAACTGTATGCCTTCTCCTTTTGATTAGGAAGTTTCAGACAGTCCCAAGGCTGAAGGACTAAGGTGCTGTATTTCTTGGATCCAGCTCTTGGTTTGGGATTATACTCATGACACTGTCTTTTTCACAGAGGTGTAGAGCTGTTTTTAAGTGCTTCTTTGTCCACTGGATTTGGAGAGGTTGCTCCTCTCAGGGTATTGGTTTTCACTGCTTCTGTAGAATAGAGAATGTCCCCGGCCCTTCCCTGGTGACTCAAACAGTACCACGAGGTGCAAAGCATGAGAACTACTACTTTTAGAATGGACCTTGGTTAGTTTGTGGGAGGGATTAGAGGAGAGGGGGCTGTAAAGACTGGTGTCTGCATCCCTGGTGTTGTGGGTTTGATGTTCCTAATTTGGCTTAATGTAATCTGGTGTCTGACTGGCTAACCTTGTAACACTGATACAGTGCTGCCAATCCTTAGAGCCTCCTTTTTTTTCGCGCTCCTCATATGGAGTAGTTGAAACTGGCAGAGAAAGTGCAAGATCAGTGACATGCTAGAGTAATGACAGCATGGGACTGCAAGGCTTATTATATTACGGGAAGAAGAGGACCACTGCATGTGTTGTAGTGCTAAAAATATTCCCTGTGATGTGGGACAGTGACAGTAGCCACATAGTAGCTGTGACTTGTTCTGGTAGTGTGCTTTCTTGGGGATGCTGGAGTGCAGGATGAAACTCCAATGGGGTGGCAGAGACACAAAACTCAAAAACACACAGACATGATCTGTATGTGACTCTGTGTGGAGAAGAGGCAGATTTGAAAGTCATAGAATTTATGACAATGAAGTAGGCAGGAATTAGAGGTACAGGAGAAAAGGTGGGATCAGGTTCTAGAGCCTAGGAATTATGTCATCTGGGATGAGGACAGTGTTATCTCTGGAGAACTCACATTGTTCTTCTGGGCTGTTTGGAGGAAGGCACTGCTTAGCACACATGGACAAATAAAAGACTATCCAGAAAAAGGCCTAAACAGCTGCTGAGGATAAAAGTTGCAGATAATGTGTAAGTGGAGAAATAAAATGCATGCTTGTCTCACAGGTCTGCATGCTACGAACTAATGAGTGTGCAGAGCAGAGGAAGAAACTTTTCAGTGTATAGTATCATATAGGAGGAAGAATATGGGAGAAGGAGGGAAAGATTCCAGATGAAGTCTATCAGACAGTGGGTATATGCCATCATTTGCATTAGAAAAATTAATCATGCTTTTAATTTCTGGTGTTGGACATGCCTTGGCGTGATCAGGAGTATGCCTATCTTCCCTTCTTGCTTTTATCCTAGGTCCAACACGAAAAATGCCCCTGACTGCCAGTGCCATGGACTTTTTTCAGCTCTTTGTCCCTGACAATGTACTAAAGAATATGGTGGTCCAAACCAACATGTATGCCAAGAAATACCAGGAGAGGTTTGGTAGTGACGATGCCTGGATTGACGTCACCCTGACAGAAATGAAGGCCTTCTTAGGCTACATGATATCAACCAGCATCCACCACTGTGAGTCTGTTCTCAGCATCTGGAGCAGTGGCTTCTACAGCAACAGGAGCATTGCACTTATCATGACACAATCACGGTTTGAGAAGATTCTGAAGTACTTCCACATTGTGGCCTTCCGCTCGAGCCAGACCACACATAGCCTCTACAAAATCCAGCCTTTTCTGGACTCTCTGCAGAATGGCTTTGACTCTGCTTTCAGACCTTCACAAGCCCAGGTAAGAGTTACCTGTTGTCAGGGAACATCTGACCTGTGCGCTCTGGTTGTCTCACTGTGACAGAAAGTGCATAGCACAGCTGCTTGGGGAAAGAGCTGGAGCTTCACAGTGTGAAGCTGTGCCACAGTGCCTCCATGAAATGTGAGAGAAAGCAGCACTGTCCTGTGTGAGTGCTCATCAGTGTCTGACCACAGCTGTGCAGTGCAGGCACCAAGCATGTTTTAGTAGGAATGGTGCTCTCTGAGCTGGAACTGTTTCCTTTTGTGGCCTAAACAGGCCTGGAGACTTCTCAGTGAGGCTGGAACCAGTAGTTTTTGCTATCCTGAGGATGGGAGGTTACAGGTTGTGCAAGGACAGAAGGGTCAGAGCTGATGCAGCTGGGCTGAAGGGAAGACCGGTAGCTCCTCCCACTGCAGGCTGAGTTGGATGGAGGAGTTGAGTTTGCTAGAGTGACTGTCCCTGGCCTTAGCAGTAGGTGCTTGCTGTATGGTCCAGTATCACAGCTGCTTCCTCACGACTGGAAAGGGGGACAGGAGAAAATCTTCTAATATCCATCATACTCTGTTTAAACTTTGTTCAGTAGAAATGATCTGCTTTTGAAGCTGTTGCTACTGGTCATGTTCAGCAGTCTGGAAAGAAAAAGGAATAAGCATGAAATATGTTACTGCTTGACATAACTTTTCAATCAATTTTCTGTTCCCAGAATATAAATATTTCACTTAGGCATTCAGAAAGGATGTTGTAACCATAGTCCTCTTTTTCTTCCTGTTTCCCTTCTGAAGCATCACGTTTTTGTCCACTGCACAAAATTAATGAAGGTATAGATGCATCACATCCATTGAAGTGTGCCTAAAATAAATGGCGAGTGATTACAGTTTTTTTATTTTATAGACAATAAAAATCATGCCTATATAACTCATGAGAACACAGCTGCCTAGAAAGCTGTTAAGGTAGAGAAGGGAGGAGGGAGGAGTGTTCTCAGTAAGCTGTGCAAGGTATGTTTCCATTAAGACAAAACAGGCAGTGAGAAACATGGAATTGATGGGACTGAGCTCTCATTAAGGTATGAAATCTAAACCTTATGGCTGCTGACTTCAATGGGCAGAGGATAAAGGCTTCAGAAATGTGATCACTGTGTCTAATGTAAATGCTTATAATGGTGTGCTGTGGCACATGCTGTGAGTGCAAATCCATTAAAGGGTAAGATTTGATTTGCATGTATATCCCTTCTCCCATTCCCCATCCTGAGCAAGGCTTGAGAACTGAATTGACAAAATCACAGCACCCTGTTTGCAGTGGCAAAACATCTAAATCTTCACAAACAAAATGTATTCTTATCCTGAGCTTGGTAAGGAGATACTCCTTTAAAAAAATAAGGGGGAAGAAGTAGAGACAGCCCAATTCTCTTCTTTCTCCCTCCACTTCACTGATCCATTGTCAGTGTTTACGTCAGTGATTTCTATGCGGCATGTTTCAGTGATATTGAGTGGAACAGAAAGCACTAAAATACAGCTTCAAAAATAACCCTGTGAGAAAGAATAAGGTTTTGAATCTGTTGTTAAAAATACCCTGGTATACCTCCAGTAGCCTATTGGGGGATGTTCCAGGCCTCCTCCTGAAAGGAGCCTTGCGCATAACTTCCTCCTGGGTGCCATCAGTCAGGGCTGCACACTACTTGTCTCAAGAGATGAGGACCCCATCTGCTCAAAACAGCAGGAAAGACCTCTCCCTGCAAATTGTCTTGAGTGAAGACTGCAGTAAACATCAAAACCAGAATGCCAAGTCCAGTGAGAAGTACCAGAAATAATTAAAAATAACCCAGTTGCACAGAAACAAATTGAAAGATGTGGGGAAGGAACCATTTAGATGGGCTTTTGGAAGTGCTGCCACTGAAAGGTGGTTGGAAAGGGTTTCTGTAATCAATGATACCTGAAATCCCAAGTTCAAAATGGATTTGTTGCTTAACATACACCTGTATCTTAAACTTGAGACTTGTGGTACCTGGGTGGCTTGTTGCTGACCCACGAGCTTTATGCTGCCTTCTTGTAAGTGGCACCAAACAGCTGAATCACAGCTCCTGTTGAATGCAGCAGGGCTGTTTGGGCTTACTGGTAGGCTTGTTACTGACTTTCTTCCTCTGGTAGTGTGGACTCACAGAACATAGGTTAGGAAGTTGCCATGTTTAACTCATCCTTATGGACAGAGCAGGGACAATCTGTATCCAGTAGGCAGTACAACACTTGCCTTCACAGTTATTTCCTCTAGAGATTTGATCTTTTCTTTCTGGAGAGCTAGAAGAGATTCTTCAAGTGAAATTTTTGTCAGAAAACACTTAGGGTTTTTTTTCTCATCTGTGACCCCTCCCCCTGGCCAAATGTGCCTGTAAAAATAACACCACAGTTGCTGTGAAAGGAAACAGGGAGAAAGAACTATGCCAGTATACCAAAGCAAAGAAAACAATCTAGTGAATTATAATTATTTTGCTAAATATACTGAGCAAACAAAAGCAAATAATTACTCTCCATCTTATGAAGGAATTGAAAGCCCAGAACATTTTAATTGTGTATCAGCAGTGCTAGCTTTAGTTTCTGAAGTTAAAAAAAT
>VYZT01010538.1:0-45950 GCA_013400735.1 Pomatostomus ruficeps
TATATATATATATCTATATGATTTATTTAACACAGTGTGGCATAAAATATGTATTAGAAAAAGCATCGTTTTAGAGAAATCCCTCAAAGACTTGCCCTCAAAAATATTTCAACACTTGGTGTGTTTCAGAAACACTGAGCTGTTTCCTGCTCCGTGGAGCACTGAGCCGATGCTCTGGATCCCCATCTTGGGGTCTCTGTTTACTAGAGCTCCTTTATTTTTATTTATTTGCCATTTCACGGGAATATTTCTTTGCTGATATTCGTGAGGGAGGGAGAAGACACGTGAGTAACTGGTAGGAACTGCTGGAATGGCTTTGTCCAAAGTTGTAGACCACGATAAAGATAAATTTCACACACAAAGGGAAGATCAAGTAGGGACAGCGACGTTTTTACGTCTGTTTTCCTTGCCCGCCAGTAAATGTTTTAACTGATGGGCATGGCCTCGTTAATTTTCGTAAAATCAGGGGGAAAAAAGCTGAGAGATACGAGGGGAGTTTCCTCTAGAGCTTTATTGTTTGGTCTTCAAGCTATTAAATATTTGTAGCGATGTTTCCAAGTCGCAGCAATCTCCTGGTTCGGCAGTTAACAGACTTTGCTTCCTTGACAGTTTATGGAGTCAATTAAAATATCAGCATTTTTATAGAAAGGGAAAAGGCTCATATCCAGGAAGGAGGCTGTTGTTTACAGGGATTTGTGCTCCATGTTTCTCCCCTCACCCCTTTCCTGCTCAGCCGTAGGAGCAGAGCTGACTCTCCAAGGAAAAGTCCTCCCAGTTTTCTCCTCCTGCCCTCAGGTCCAGCATCAGCTTGGATTTCGAAGTTAAAACAATAGAGAAATGCTCAAATTCAAGCCAGAGCAAGGAAATTCACTGTCTCTAAATGAATCCAAGTGCGGAGCCAGGTTAGTTCCATCCAAAGGAAGGGATGTGGTGGAGAGCCGAGGAAGGATGGGGGAACTTTCCCTCCTCCTCCCGTTTGGACAGCCCTAACCCACCCAACTGTGGATGTTCTCTGTACTATACGGACACAAACACACGTAGCCGACCAGGCCGAGGAGCCAAAAAGGAGAGCCAAATGAGAGTCCAAAAAGAGAGAGCAAAAAGAGAGAGGGCAGAACCCTCTGACCTTTCTTTATATGTTCTTAGAAAATCACCGTGGATTGGAGGTAGAAATCACCACTTCTTCCATCACACTGGTTAAAGCATCAATCTATCACATTTCTCTGCCTAAGAGAATGGAATGAAAACAACAAGGACAGTTAACAAAAACATAGATAGTTAGCAAAAACCATGGCCATGTTTACAGCAGAATGTGTGAGAAAGTATCACAGCAAAGAGAAACACTGAAAAACTGCAAAACTCAGGACAACACCCAACCTTCTGCTCCAGCACAGATTTGGGAGCCGGAGTGTGCCAGAGCCTGTCACCAAACAAACTCCTCACAAGGATTAGATTTTCAGGAGGAATCCTTCCCTGTGAGGGTGGGCAGGCCCTGGCACAGCTGTGGCTGCCCCTGGATCCCTGGCAGTGCCCCAGGCCAGGCTGGACAGGGCTTGGAGCAGCCTGGGACAGTGGGAGGTGTCCCTCCCCAGGGCTCCTGGGCACAGGTTCTGCCAGCAAAGCCCCGTTTTGAGTTGCTGGTGTGTGTGACAAGGCCCACTGAGGTCACTGATGTCACTGTCCCTCTGCCCTGAGTCCCTGCCTGGAATGGGGCAGCTCAGGGGGCGCTGACAGCGAGCTCCAGGAAGCAGCAGTAAAAGAGAACGAAAGGCTGTGTTTGCCTTTCTCAGAGCTGTTTGATCTGCTGCTCTTACCTTTGCACCTGCTCTCCGGGAGCTGGGAACAGGCAGCTGACAGCGGGGCTCGGGGAAGGAAGAATGAACAGGGCTGGACACCCACCCTGACCCTGTGAGCCCTGCATGGCACAGGGGTCCTCACACGGGGCTGGGGCAAGGAAAAAGCTCCCAGCTTAACTAGAGCCCCTGAGCAAAGCAGGCTGAGCTCAGGGAGGGCTGGCTGCGAGGAGAGGAGACACAGGGGGACATGAGCCCGAGGGGGGATGATCCCAAAGAGGTTTCACACAACCCTTTCCCAGCAGTGTGACCCCGGGTTCCTGCAGATTGGTCATTTATGGACTGGGACAAGGAACAATATTCTCAGAGCCTTCATCATTTTGGAATCTAAACACTGCTGAATATTCAGTAATTTATTTAGAGTTTTAAATAAAGCAACTGGCACAGGTTGCCCAGGGAGGTCCTGGTTGCCTCATCCCTGGAAATGCCCAAGGCCGGGCTGGACGGGGCTTGGAGCAGCCTGGGACAGTGGGAGGTGTCCCTACCATGGCAGGGGTGGCACTGGATGGACTTTAAAATTCCTTCCAACCCAAACTATTCCATGATTCTGTGATTTTTGGGTGGAATCATTTACCCCGCACCTCTCAGGACTCCTACCAAGTATTTTTGTGATGGTTTTGTAGGCAGTCCCAGCTGAATGTAACTTTCCCTCTGCAGAGGAATGCAGCAGGAAGCTCTCTTGTATTTACACGTAAGAATACGAGCCTAAAGTCCAACCAGTGACAAGCCAGCTCCAGGAATTAGTCACAGAGTTGTTTGAGAAATTACAGCCAACTAGGAAATAGCAACAAGAAAAAAAAAATGACGTTTATTTCTAGGTAAGTGAATCATATTGATCCTCTCTGCTTACGTGCAAGGACTACATCACCTGCAAAATTTCCCAAAAGTATGAATTTATCCCCTGGATATCAGGAAGGAGCCTGCCTGGGAACGGGTGGGATGTTGATCTCAGTTCAGATCCATCCAGGACTGTTGAAATGTGTTCACAACAGTCTCAAGTGTAAGACTGAGCACAAGGCACTGCCTTGCTCAAACCTGGGCATCTACACCAGACACTGAGTTTATTTTAAAGTTGGAGCCATTTTTATCTGTGAATCCTCTTGCTGATTAAAATGAGAATCCGTGAGTAATGGTGGCAATGGCAGGGGTCGGGAGAAAACTAAATTATTTCTGCAGGTTGATCCAAAACCAAATTACTGCTGCAGGCTGATCCAAAACCAAATTATTTCTGCAGGTTGATCCAGCCAGCCCTGCTTGTGTTGTGCTCCAATCTCCTCCTTCCCAGACCCACTCCTGGAATCAGTTAATCCATTCTGAGCATAAACACAGCAAAATTGGGGGTTCCTTTTGTTCTCTTGAAAAACGGAGCATGGAGTCTTCAGTGAGCAGCTCCTGTTCGCCTTGGCTGTTCCAAAGGCTCCTGATTGGGGGTGATTCCTTTTTCCACAAGGAGCTCAAGGGAAGCCAGCAGGAAGTCTCCTCCAGTGGAGGAGGTTTTCCTCAGGTAACAGTTGCTATGATGATGTTTTGGCTCATTAAGAAATAAACATTAACGAAAGAACAGTTCCTTCCACATTACTCTTCTCCCACCAGGCTTTTGAATGAAGATGGAATCTGATTTTCCCTGGTTTCTGGAGGGGGGCAAGGAACACAGGTCGCTGTCTTTGCTCTGAAGTACAGATGAACTTTTACCCAGAGCTGGTTCTGGTGGAATCCCCGCGAGAAATGAGGCCCTTTGCACACTCTGCTCCTCGATGGCCGTGGGGAATGAGGAAAGGGAAAGAGTGGGATGAGCGTCTCTGACTAATCTGGCAGGAACACCGCGCTCTTGTCTGCGATCAGTTTGCTATATTTAGCGTGAGGCAAGAACACATTTTGCCCGAGTGAAATCAGGATTTCTCCACGGTCACTGGTGCTTGCTGCGCCTGCTGACGGCTGTGCTGGTGCTGCTGGGAATTCTCCCCTCCCGGATTTGGGAATGTGTAGGGCAAGCCCTGCATTGCGGAGTCTCAAATTCTCTTGGAAACACAACTTTGCCTCTCTTCTCCCTTCACCTTCCTTTCACGGGTCCCAGCTTGTCCAGACAGCACCGGCCTCGCACCACACACTCACCAAACACCGCTTTTCCCCAAAAAATTTTTCGCCAAAAAATGATTCAGGAAATGCTCTTGCAGCAGCTTAAGTTACATCCTCGCCCTTTCTGGAAGATTCCCCCTTGAATCACACTCTGTCCTCTGCACAACCTTAGGAAAACATGTCACTTTTATAAAAGAACGACGAAATGATTGCAACAAGTGCTGGGTAAACAGGAGCCCGTCCGCAGTGCCCCAGGCAGCGAGCAAACCTCCCCTCCTGGGCGGGGCATGCCAAGGACTGTGCAAAGGAATTGACCCCTCAGGAGGGAGGTTTGAGGGGGTTTGATGCGCTTCTGTGATTTTGGAATAAAGCTGAATGTGAGGAGCGAGTAATCCTTGCACTGAAGTGGGATCTGCACCTTTGGAGCTCCGTGATGGAGCAGGAAGGGACCGAGCTGCTGCCTGGGCTCAAAGGGTTGCTGAACTGGGTCTGCTACAGGAAAATGCTTCAGTGCCTGCAGCAGCAGCTGAAATGGGGATGAAATTAAATACTTTCTTCTGGATTAGTTACTGCAAAATCTCTCATCCCAGCCTGTGTGAAAGTTCAACTGCTTCCTTTGTTCCTGAGGTGAAGGAGGCTTTTGTCAACTCCAGTGTCTGGGTCTTCATTATTCTTTTTAAATAAGGGTCTGTTTCTCTATTTATTAAAAGTCTGAAACCTCTTTGTGCTTTTAAAATCGGCTTTTAGCATCTGGGCTTCTCATTAAAGGTGCTGATAGGCGGTGTGTCATCGCAGGTGACCTTCGAGGACAGTAAAGGGCAGGTTTTGATCCTGGAGGTGAGCGAGGCAAAGATGAAGCTTTTCCAGCAGCTTTGTTCCAGGCCTCCCTGGCTGTGCCCACAGCTCCTTTCCGTGTCCCTTCCTCGCAGCTGCAGTGTCCTGAGTGTCAATGTCCCTGCACTGTATGGACACAAACACACGTACCCGAACCAGGCCGAGGAGCCAAAAAGGAGAGCCAGAGGAGAGAGCCAAAAGAGAGTCCAAAGAGAGAGGGCAAAAAAGGGGAGGGCAGAACCCTCTGACTTTATTTATATGTTCTTAGAAATCACCGTGGATTGGAGGTAGAAATTACCACCTCTCAATCCCACTGGTCAAAGGACAAATCCATCCCATGTCTCCGCCTAGGAGAATGGAATGAAAACAACAAGGACAGTTAGCAAAAACATGGATAGTTAGCAAAAACATGGATACTTAGCAAAAACATGGACAGTTAGCAAAAACATGGATAGTTAGCAAAACATGGCCATGTTTACAACAGCATGCGTGAGAAAGTACTACAGCAAAGAGAAACATTGAAAAACTGCAAAACTCAGGACAACATCCTGAGTGTGGTTGGAGGACTTTTCCTCTCTTTGCCTTTCCTGTGCTGGGCAGAGAAGGAGAAGTCGCTGATGCAGAGTCCCACAGCCACGAGGGACATGGTCACTCACAGACACGACGTGTGTGTGTGTGGGAAGGGATGTTCATCACCCAGCTCCTCTCCAGGCACCGGGGACAAGGCTGTTCCTTGTCACACTTGGAAAATGGCTCAGGAGGAGCTGCAGAGGAGCTGCCTTTGGCTGCCCCGAGTGTCTGTGTGCTCAGACTATTTCTACTGAAGTTACTCCTGAAATGAAAAGCAACGCAGAGCATCAGTGTTTGTTTGGCGTGGAAGGGAAGCTGATCTTGGAATGGAAACGCTCAGTGGGACAGCCCTGGTGACTCCGGAGTCTCTGGATGACCTCCTTTGTCTTCCCAGCCGTGGGCAATCTGGGGCAGGCAGTCTGGTGTTGCTCCCTGTGACAATGCCTTAGTCACCTGCCGTGACACAAACATGCTGCTGTCCCCAGAGCAGCTGTTTACGGCCGGAGTGATGTTCCCCGAGAAGCAGAGCTCCACCTTGGTGGGGTGCAGGAGGAGCAGACTGCAAAATTCTGGGAGTTATTACAGAAAAACCCCGCGTTTCCTGCATCTTGCCAAAGCTGGGCACGGCACTCCTGCATGTTGCCTGTTAATTTATGATCTCTTTGATACCTTGTAAAACAACGACGGGAAAATTAACTGCTGCCCTCAAAGCTGTGTAAATAAATACGGGTGATGAAACAAACAACTGCATCCAGTAATTCGTGCTGAGTCTCACTTTTCCTGGGAAGACCCCTCCTCCCCTAATTAATAATTACCCACGAGCAGATATTAATTTATGGCAGGATGACATGGAAGCAGCAGAAGACACAGAGTAAACTTGATAATGGCAGAAAAACAACGCTTGTCCTGGTTTCTTTATAGGTGAGTTCAAATGCGTCCAGCAGCGCCTGTGCTGGTCAGTTGTCCATCGTTCCCCACAGGAAGGGCCCTGGCGTGGCCGGCGGTTGTGGACAGGGCTGAGGAGCCCCTGTGCCCGTCCAAGGGCCGGTTTCACGGGTGGTGTCGTGCAGACGTGACGCGGCCCATGAGCTCACACTGCAGCAGTTTTGTGATGTCACGCTTGGCACCGCCAGGGCACCGAGACCGCTGGGACAGCAGAGCCCTCCCGGTGACTGAGAGGTGTTGGTGGCTCAGAGCAGTGCCGCCTTTTCCCCTCCCTCCCTGCACCTCCGTTCCGTGTCACACTGACCTTCGCTTCCACAAAACCTTTCCTCAATAGCGAATTTCTGAGTTTTGAGCAGTTTTGCTCGTGTTTGGTTTTACGCAACACCCCTGTCACCGGGAATCTCCCAGTCAGTCCAATCTTTCCCAGATCAGCTCTCCAAGCTGCATGGCTGGTCCCTCTGCCTCAGGTACTTCCAACCCCCCGTGTAGCTTCACCTTCCTGCTGTGACATTCCATTCGATGTTTTCCACACCCCTCTGCTGTGACATTCCATTCGATGTTTTCCACACCCCCCTTTCTGCCCGAATTCCCCGAGAATGGTGAAACGCAGCAAAGCCTTTGGCCGAGGCTGTTTCCTTCTCCTCTGGTTTTTCTGGCATCTGCAGATCAAGGGGCTCCCTGAGCCTCCCCGGCCGTCCCCTCCTCCTGCAGCTCCTCCGAGGCTTTCCTTGTCTTTGGCTTTTCCCAGTCAGGATAAACACTTTCAAACCTTTACACTCTTGGAAATAGGTCGTGGTTTGTGTTTGCTCTGAAACCAAGGGGCTTCACTGGGAGCCTTGGTCCCAGATATTTCCAAGAGCCCCTTAGAGCCTTGTGAGGGTGAGTTTGGCCCTGGTTTGGCTGCCAAGGAGAAGCCCAGGAGTGCAGGTTTGAGGACACTGAGTCAGCAAAGCGTTTTGGCACCTTGGAGACTGGGATTTTCTAAATAAATTTGCTGGATGGAGTGATTTCCTCTCACTCTTGGATCTGGGGAGATTGGCCAGCACGTGCTTTGGTGGAGCCTTTGTGACAGAGGGATGGAGGGTCTGATGCCAGGGCTGTGCAGGGCAGGGAGCTGCTTCACATCCCCTTTCCACAGAGCAGCTTCCCGAGCCAGGAAACGCCCTGGAGATGCCGTTGGAGGGGTTTTCCCTCCAAAATCCACACCGAACCAAAGTGCTCTTTGGATAATTTTCCCTCTTTATTGCAGGACAGATATCCAGCAGCAAAACATCCACCTGCAATAAACCCGATTCCTTTATCCCCAGAAATAAAGGAAGGCTCCTGTGCTCATGGAACACAAACCAGGTCCCTCCTGACTGTATTTCCTGGCCATCCAGAAGGACTCTGGCTTGGCTCCCTGTTCCAGTTCAGGGTTTTTTTTCAGTAGATGAAAAATCACCCGTAGCCGATGCCGAGGGTTTGAGGCACCAGGTGTAGCCGGGCAATGAAAGGGAGGCACGGCTGAGCCTCTCCGTTTGGATTCCAGTAATGATAATGATAATTACAGTGATAATGGTTCAATTGAGGCTCTCTCAGAGAAGAGGCGGTTTGATCACACGCTGCCCATCAGCCCTGAGGTTCAGGGAGAGGACGGGCTGGCCAGGGCTGGAATTTCCTCTCCTGCTGTGCCCCTGCGCGCTGGAGCTGCTCCTTGCGGAGAGCTGGGGGCTTCCCTGGGTCTGGATGCAGGACAGGGCACTCAGAGCTGAATCTCCATCACATATTCACACCCGAGGAGTTTTCAATCTTTTAGTGACACCGCGGGGACGTGTCTGTTCAGAACGCCGGCATCTCCATGGAGATACTGACAAAACCACCAAAAATCTATTTAAAGTAACTCAGCAGGTGGCACAAAGCAGGAAAAAAAAAATATCTGCAACAAATATTACTCACGTTAAGCGATGCCCCATCTGTGTTTGACAACAACCCGCGCTCTAAATGAGTTTTCGGGACGGGAGTGAGCTCAGCCCGAGCTGCGGGTAACCATAAAAACCTCACGTGTGTCCCGGAAACACCTCGGGGCAGGTGCTGCTGCCCCGGTGACCTCCTCTAACCCGGCGCTGGCAAACAGCCGCGGCTCCCTTCCCGGCACTGCTCGGTTAGGACGTGATAAAAGAATCTGTTTCTCCTCCCCGGCTCCCTGAACTGCGTCCCGCCCGCGCCCGGCGGCGGTTGCGTGTTAGAAGCGGGGGGAAAGGTAAAAGGCACGCGGTAAGCTTGCCAAATTACGGAATTTCTGCCCGCTGGCTGGGCGGAGGAGGAAGCTCGGGAACACCTCTGCCCTGCCTCCTGCCGCAGGGTATTTAACCGCGGAGTCGGGGCTGGAGCCGCATCTCTGCTCCCTCCGGCGCTCATCCTTCCAGAGCTGATCCTCCGGCGCTCATCCTTCCAGCGTTCATCGCTCCAGATCTCATCCTCCAGCTCTCATCCTTCCAGAGCTGATCCTCCAGCGCTCATCCTTCCAGCGTTCATCGCTCCAGATCTCATCCCTCTGGCTCCCATCCCTCCAGCTCCCATCGCTCCAGATCTCATCCTCCAGCTCTCATCCTTCCAGAGCTGATCCTCCAGCGTTCATCGCTCCAGCGCTCATCCTTCCAGCTCCCATCCTTCCAGCTCCCATCGCTCCAGTTCCCATCGCCCCGGCTCGCATCCCTCTGGCTCCCATCCTTCCCTCACCCATCGCTCCAGCTCCCACCCTTCCCTCGCCCATCGCTCCAGCTCCCTGCGAAGGAGCAGCAGCCGCGGGGAAGATGAGCTGCAGCAGGTACCCCGTGGATGTGAAGGCTGTCGGCTTCATGCAATGCAGAAAGCAGAAGGTACTTTAGTTTTTAATATTTATTTTTACGTTCTTAAGAAAGATTTACAAATTGGGAAACCTGAGGAGTTACTCTTTCAGGGATATGTTTGCTCATTCCCCACAGTTTTGGGATTGGAACTTTGGGATTGGAGCCTTGGGATCGGAGTCTTGGGATCTAGGAGAAGGGGACTTTTTTTTTTTAATGGGCTTAATATCTTGGGTTTTGCTCTCTTTTTGTCACAGCACCATAAAATTTTCCTGGTTTCAGCAATGATTATCCACTGGGGACTATGAAGTGAAGGACATGTTTTTGTAGGTTTAATGTTTAAGTTAATTTTTTAATGTAACATTCTCAGCCTGAAGCCAGAGCTAAACCACAGCAAACACTGATTGCCTGGAAGCACCCGAAGTTGAACATTGTGATTAAACTGCTTTTCTTTTCCCTTTTCTTTCCCCAGCACTACATGATGTTTGTGTCTTGGTCAGACCAGAACAACATTCTCATCTACCGGACGTTTGAGGACTTCAAGAAATTCCATGTGAGTGAACTCTCAAATCCTGAAATTCCGGGATTCACATCCTGGGGAAGGGGGGGAAGGAGCCCAGCCGTGTCTCAGGGCTCCGAGGAATCACCGTTCTCTCCTTCTCCTTGCTTTTAGAAAGAGCTGAAGAGAAAATTCCCCACGGAGAGTGGGTCACTGAGGAGCTTACCCCGGTTTAAAGGTGAGGACGAATCTCAGCTGGACCAACAAACACGGGAGGGGTCAGGGACAGTCACAGGGACAGACTGAGATCTCTGAGTCTGACCTTCCTCTGGAATGGTTTAGGGGCTCACTGCTGCTCTGCCATGCACCTCTGGCTCACATCAGCATGTTTGGGTCTAGCACAGACCTCAAATAACCCAGAAAAGGCTTTTTTATAATTGACATAAATTTTATCTATTTTATAATTGATAATCGCACTTGGGAAATTAATGTTGCGCTTCAAATATTGACCTGGAGCTTCTTGAAACTTTACATGTGGAAAAAATAGACATTTAAATTTTAAAAAATCCTATCAGGAGCTGTCAAAAATGTCAGGGAGGCAGGGACAGTGACTTTGTACAGCTTGGGCTTGGGCAGGAAGGGTGGTGGGACAGGGAACCCCAGTGTTCAGGGCAAGGGTGCTGCTCCCAGGGATCCAGATCCATTGTTTTCCTATCCCAACTGTGCCCCTGTTATTTTGAAGGTGTAACTCTGCAGCACAGGAAGGGAGGGAAGCTGAACAGATGCCTGGAGATCCTGAAGCTGCTGGAAACGTATTCCCAGGAGCTGCTGAAAACGGACATGAAAATCTCCCGGGGCGAAGAGGTGAATCAGTTTTTCAAGGCGCAGACCCAAGACCTCGACCCCTCCTTCCCTGAGAACAGGTACGAAACCTGAGTTGTGTTTTTTTGTTAATTCATGAAACAGAAATTTTATGGGAGACACCAATTACACTCCAGGGCTCAGCTGGATTCTTTAATCCAGGTTAATTTTGTTTCTGATGCCTGAAGCTTTTCTCAGCCCACTGCAGAAACGATTTTACCAAAATCAACACAAAGCCCAGCCTTCCACGCGAGTTTCTGACCTGAAACTTTACTTTCCAGCGTTGTGATCATGCCCTCGGTGTTCAGGAGGGAGAAGAACCCGCAGCCCCTCTCCATCACCCTCCCGCAGGCGTCGCAGAGCTACTGCTGCCTCGAGGCCTTCGAAACCAAGGACACCAAGAACAAACCTTTCGTGGTGGCTCAGAAGGAGATTGTGGAGGTGCTGATCAAGGACATGACAGGTAGGTTTGGGTTTGAGAGGATTCCCTGTCAGGGGTGCATGGGCAGGTGGATTCATAGCTCGGCCAATGCTGAGTTTGCACTCGTGTCCTTGCCTGGGGGGACAGTGAATGTCCCTCCTGTCTCTTGTGTCCCCCACCCAGGCATTACTGTCACCTCTCGACTCGCAGGCTGTTAAAATCTGGGTGTTTTTGCTCTTTGCAGGCTGGTGGCTGGTGGAAAACGCAGACAAGCAGCTGGCCTGGTTCCCAGCCTCGTACCTGGAAGAGCTGGATGCCTCTGAGGACGTCCAGAACTCCTTCAGCTCCAGCGAGGAGGGTGAGTCTGTTCCTCCTTCTAAACACGAGTTCTGCAAACCCCACCGCTTTACCACTGCCCGGAGTCCCTGCCCGGACCTCTGACCCTTCTGGTGGCTCTGCCACCCCCTGTGGGTCAGGGAATCATGGAGTGGTTTGGGTTGGAAGGGACCTTTCAATGTCATCCAGTGCCACCCCTGCCATGGGCAGGGACACCTCCCACTGTCCCAGGCTGCTCCGAGCCCTGTCCAGCCTGGCCTGGGACACTGCCAGGGGTCCAGGGGCAGCCACAGCTTCTCTGGGAATCTGTGCCAGGGCCTCTCCACCCTTTTTGTTAAAAACTTCTTTATATCCAACCTAAATCGATCAGATTGGGGTCCCTGAGCACACCAGTCCCTCTCAGGGACAGTTGCCTTGCAGCTGGGCTGGGCTGTCGCTGGGATTGGGGCATTTTCTCCACAAGGCAAATCCAAGCTCTCCCTCTCTCTGCAGGCAGCCTGTACTTTGTGGTGCAGCCCTACGAGGCTCAGAAGGCCGACGAGCTCTCGCTGAACCAGGGGGTGGTCGTGGAGGTGCTCAGGAGGTCCCACAACGGCTGGTGGCTGATCCGGTGAGGAGGCTTTCCCAAATTCCTGGCTCCCGAGGGAGCTGCTGGCTGTTCCTGCCCGTGTGGGACGCACAGGAGACCCCTGAGCTGGGTGTCCCTGACTGGGGATGGTTTCCCTGTCCTCACACCGTGTGTACAGCACGGATCTGCTGCCCAAAGTGCTCCCTCCCCATGGCCCGAGGTGCTGGCAGGGATGTCTCACTGTCCTTTCCGCCCCTGCCCGCAGGTACAACGGCTGCACGGGCTACATGCCCTCGCTGTGCCTCCGGCCCTACAAGAACCCTCACCACAAGCTCCAGACCATCATGAGCTGCGGCCTCAACACCTCCACCCCAAACCTCTGCTCCCCCCAGGCGCGGGGCGAGGCCGTGGCTCAGCCCAGGCTGCAGCCTGGCCCTGTCTTTGGCCCCCGAGAGGAGGATGGCAGCTCCCTGAGAAGCAGATCCCAGTCCCTGCCCAGGGCCAGCTCCACCCCGGAGCTGGATTTGGACAGGTCCTCCCTGAGCTCGGCGAGCAGCAGCGAGGGGGACACCCGGCTGGCCTGGACCCCCGACCTGTCCCGGACACCCGACCTGTCCCGATCCCTGCCCGACGTGGAGCAGCCCAGGAGCTCTCCTGCCCCACGCCACAGCCCGGCCACGCACGGCAGCAACTCCCCCAAGCTCAGCGCCAGGGACAGGAACGATTCCGGCTTTGTGGAGTCCTCAGCAGCCGAGCTCAGCTCGTCCCTGGCTGACCCTGAGCCGGCCGAGGCTGTCCCCAAGGTGCCAGCGCGTCCCTCGCCCCAGGAGATCCTGCAGAGGTGCAGCACGGTCACCAAGCGCGCCCTGCAGCAGTCGGCTCCCCGGCCGGCCCTCCAGGCCCTGCTGCCCATGCCTGACCGGCATTAGTGTCCCTGGGGACATTGGGGACACAGGGACAGCCAGGGACACCACACACCCATCACCTCCCCGGGCAGCGCCGTTCCTGCAGCTTCCACAGGGATCAGGGAGCTCCTGGAGGGGACCCAGCGCTGTCACTCGGTGTCCCAGTACCGTTCCTGCAGCTTCCACAGGGATCAGGGAGCTCCTGGAGGGGACCCAGCGCTGTCACTCGGTGTCCGTGGGCAGCTCTGGAGCTGGAGGGCACCTGGAACTCGGAGAGCTGTCCCCAAGGTCCCACAGCCCTGGCTGGGTGATTCCCCGTACCAGGAAGAGCTGGCAAGGCCGGGGAGGGCAGAGGAGTGGCACCAGCGTGACTTTGTCACCCCTGGCACCCTGAGCTGGTTCCTGCACTGGGATGAGGCACCTGTGTGATGTCAGTGACTGTCAGTTACCCTATTTTATAGAATTTTTTTTAACTTTTTGACTTTTGGTGTTGGTTTGGGGGTTTTTTTATAGGTTAGTGGAGAGGCCATGAAATATAGGGATGGGCTGGATCTGCTGAATGGTTGTGAGAATAAAAAACCTGCTGGGGAGGAACCTGATCTGTTCCCTCCAGCCGTGGCACAGGAACACAAGCTTGTATCTAACTTATCACAGGGGTGGCAGAGCCTGTGTCCCACCTGGGGATGGATGGGGACAGAGGGCACTTTAATGAACAAAACACTTCTAGTTCCAGGGGGCTGGATAGTTACTGAAACTCATCCTAAACTCGTTTGCTAGAATTGAGTTAGTGAAAGAGTTATAGAAAAATTTAGGCTTTTGGCTTTAATTGTACTTATTCTCCCATGTATGTTAATATTTTTATAAACTTGTGAGTTATTTGTATTGTTCTGAGTTTTATACGTTTTTGTCTCTGAAATAAAATACATGTAAATATCTCTGAAGCCTTCTTGTGTTTTATGCTTTAAAAATTTGCTATCTGGGCAATTTAAATTGTGCTTCTCTCCCTCCCAGCTGCTCAATTTGGGGTGGGCACAGGCAAGACCCCTGCCTTGGTCCCAGGGGCATTGCCCAAGCAGGATCCCAACTCCATAAAATCCTCTAAATCCCAGTAAAGCCCAACTGCTTGCTGGGATTCTGCCCTTTTATTCCAAAGTGTTTGCGAGTCTGAAAATTCAGGGTGTGAAAACACAGACCCCAGCTTGGCCAAAGAAATGACCTTTTCCTTCCATCCAGCCCTGAGCAGATTGAATGCTGGACTCGGTTTAAAAATTAAAACATTTATTATAAAATACAGGAACTAAAAATGCAGCTGCCGTGCTGGGGAGGGGAAGAGCTCTTCGGAAAGAGCAGCTGGTGGGAGGGTCACAGGGTCCCCTCGTCCTGCTGGGCCACCTCTGCCAGCCTCATGTTCTGCCACAGGAACTCGATGAAGGTGGAAGCCTGGAGCAGCCGGCTCAGCCGCTGGAAGTGCCGCTCTGCGGGGAGGGAAAGGGTCAGAGGCACCAAGGGGCAGCAGAACCCGGTCCTGGAGTGTGGAGCCAGGCTGGGAGAGCTGGGAATGTCCAGCCAGGAGAAGGGAACACTCCAGGGAAATCTCAGAGCCCCTTCCAGGGCCTGAAGGGGCTCCAGGAGAGCTGGAGAGGGACTTTGGACAAGGGCTGCAGGGACAGGACCCAGGGAATGGATCCCACTGCCAGAGGGCAGCGATGGATGGGATATTGGGCAGGAATTGTTCCCTGGGAGGGTGGGGAGGAGCTGAGATGGAATTCCCAGAGCAGCTGTGGCTGCCCCTGGATCCCTGGCAGTGCCCAAGGCCAGGCTGGACGGGGCTGGGAGCACCTGGGACAGTGGGAGGTGTCCCTGCCATGGCAGGGGGTGGATGAGCTGCCCTGTCCCTCCCACCCCAACCATTCCAGGATCCCTGATCCACGTGGGCGCCCCCAGCCCGTGGTGCCTCACCCGTGTAGGGCAGCAGGGACTCCACGGCGGGTTTGATCCCCGAGAACTGCAGGAGGCTGTCGGGGGCCTCGTGCTTCAGCAGCGTCTCCAGCACGGCCTGCGCCTCGTGGCAGTTGCGGGAGTTGGTGTTCCACGTCACCAGGAACGCCAGCACGGCCTCTGAGGGGGGAGGAAACCCGTCCAGGCTGGCACACGGGCAAAGATCCCCTGGAAAACATCCCTGGGGTCCCACAGAGAGCTTCACTCCCCCAGCGACTGCGGCTCCCCAGCCCTGGCAGTGCCCAAGGCTGGACAGGGCTTGGAGCACCCTGGGCCAGTGGAAGGTGTCCCTGCCCAGGGCAGAGGGTGGCACTGGACAATATTTAAGGTCCCTCCCAACCCAAACCATTCCAGGGTTGTGTAATTCTAATTTCAGACCCAACAAGGCTCTGAGCTGGCAGCTCTCAGCGCTTCAATCCTGCCACAAACCTTTCTGGTCCTTGCGCAGCCGCACGAGGTTCTCCTCCAGGCGCCTCCTCCCCTCGGGCTCCCTGAGGATGGCTGAGAGAGAAACCAGGGAAAAATGAGGTTTTCACACTGATTATTGGACTTTGGAGCCTTGGATTAGCTGGAGAAGGTGCTCTGGGGGCAGAGAGGGCAGGAAATGCCCTCGGAGGACGCTCTGCACTCACCCTTGACCACGGTCAGCACCGTGTGCGGCCGGTCCAGGGAGATGGCCAGGCCCAGCGCTTTGAGGTACCGCTTCTCGTGGAGCAGGTTGGAAAGCTCCTGCTCTCTGGGAAAAAAATTGGGGCGACAGTGAGACCGAGCTTTGGGTGGAAAAAACCAGAACTACGCAAAAAGCAGCAGATTTGGCAATAACAGGTCAGTCTGTGGTGCTTGTCAATAAACATCTCAATTCCCTCGTTCCAATACTGGGGTCAGAAGGAGCTGGGTGGCTCCAGGGGTGACAGTTTCACTGCACAGTTTGCCTTTCACAGCTCTCTGTGGCACAAGATCGACTCACTTCATGATCTGCTCCTCCTGCTTAGCCTGTGCTTCTTTCTCCTCAATTTCAGTCACATCCTATTAAAAAAAAACAAGATAAAACTGCATCAAATCCAGCTTTAATACGGAAGGATTTTGATTTAGCCCTCAAGCGGTGAGCAGTTTCTGCAGCAAAATCTCGGGGTCAAGTAATTTAAGTGTTAAATCCAGGAATTCCCAACTTCCCTCCAAAGCTCCAGTGCTGGGGCCCCTGTGCTGCTCTGGGGAAATAAAGGACAAAAAATAACCCCAAACCCCAAGATCAGCCTTGTTGACCCAATTTCAAATGGCAGAAAAGGAGGAAAACACATGAAGAACAAATCACTGAGACCCTGAGCTCTCCAATTATCCTGATTATTAACCCAGGCAGGAACCAGGCCCCGCCGTGCCGTACCTGCCACAGGGTGATGCAGGAGTCACTGGAGGCTGTCACGACCATGTCGTCTTTCTTGTTGGAGTGAAGGCCCCAGATTTTATCCTCGTGGCCATCCAGGGTTTTCACACACTCGTTTGTTTTAATTGTCCAGAGTTTCAAGAGGCCGTCAGATCCGCTTTTGGGAGAGAAACGCGGCAGAAACGATCACTGCACTGATCTATTCCTGCTCTGTCCCACCTCAAACACCACAGGAACTCATCCCAATGCCTTCCAAACAGGAGCAGAGTTAAACAAAAATGTGGAGGGCAGGATGCACCCTTAGCTTCGTCTGATGTGTTTGTCCCAGCCCAGCAATGCCACAGCAGCCACACGGAATCCATGGAATAATTGAAAAAATTAAACTCTACAGAAAGCTCGGCCTGAACATGGCATCTTCCTACAAATCTTTCCAAGGATTCTTTGGGCACAAGGCTCTTCCCTCGTGCTGCTGATGATCAGCTCAGACATTCCCTTAGCTCTGGATCCTGGAATGGCACCAACCTGCTGAGCAGCTGAGCCCCTCGGCTCACAAAGATGATCTTCAGCACCGAGGCATCGTGGCCCTCAAAGGTCTGGAAAACAGGAAGGGAGCTCAGCAGGGCCAGAGCCACTGCCAGGCCTTCGGAGAGACCCAAAAGGATCTGATTTACTCCTAAAGGCCAAAGAAAGTTCCAAGTGTTTGAAGGATCCCTAAGGAACCCCGAGAGCAAGGGGCAGAGCTCTCATCACCTTCAGGCAGCTGAAATCCCGAAGTCCCCAGAGCTTCAGGGTCCCATCGGCCGAGGAGGTGGCCAAGACCTGATCCACGGGGGAGAACTGCACGCACCAGATGCCGCGCTTGTGCCCGGAGAAAACCCCCAGCAGGGAGCAGTCGGAGCAGGACCAGAGCTTGGCCAGCCGGTCCTGCGAGCCCGTGGCCAGCAGCTTGTCGTTGGGTGACACTGCCACGCTGTTGATGTCCTGCGAGGAGGAGAGAGAGGGTCAGGCCTTGGCTGGGGCCGTGGGACACAGACAGAGGGAGCAGCACAGGAGGGGACGGAGCACTGAGAGCTCAGGGGAAGCTGCACCTTGTCATGGCCCCTCTCGGTCACTCTGGCGTGCAGGGGCTCGGGACTGGAGATCGAGGCTGCTTTTGCTTTGGAAGTGAGGCATTCCGGGATGTTCCAGATCTTGATGGTGCAGTCCTGGCTGCTGGTCACCACGAAGCTTTCCTTCAGCCTGGAAGGAACAAAACCAGCAGGTGCAGGGAATCCCAGCAGTGGTTTCTCCTCCCTCACTGGGATCTCCACACTCTGCTGGGCTGTGGAAGTTCATGGCTTTCACTGCAGAGTGATTCCCCATCCCTGGCAGTGTCCCAGGCCAGGCTGGACAGGGTTTGGAGCAGCCTGGGACAGTGGAGGTGTCCCTGACATGGCAGGGGTGGCACTGGATGGGCTTTAAGGCCCTTCCAACCCAAACCATCCCATGATCCCGTCACACTCGGGCAGCACGGGAAGCTGGGAGCAGCAGGAGCAGCAGGGGGACAGCACCCACCGGGACATTCCCCTCGCTCCCTCCCCTCTGCGGTACCTGGAGCAGGCGACGGCGCCCACGCCGTGGGCATGGCCCAGGCCCTGCGCCACGCAGGTCACCCTGCCGGCCCTGCCCATGCGCCACACGCGGATGCTTCTGTCCTGCGGGGAGAGGACACAAAATGCTGGAGTTTTCTGGGAAGCCATCAGTCCCTGTGCTTTCATCACATCCCTGAGCCTGACTGGTCCCTGGGGTTCCAGCCTGAACCTTCAGCTTTGTCCCAGCAGGTGACAGGATCAGCTCCACTCTGGGGTTCATGGAGGTTCATTCCTGGTCATATCAGAGCTTTGGTTTTGGGTGTATCAGGGCTTTTGGTACCTTTCCCCCATCAGTCTCACACTAACGACTTTTCTGAACTCTGACACCAGACCAGGATGTGTGGGGAAGGAAACATCTCCTTCAGGTCAGGAAAATACACCCGATTTTCCCAGGGACAACGCTAAAAAGGGATAATGGGACAACCTTGTATTTGGGGGATGCAGCAGATAGGGCTTTTTGTTCATACAGTCCCTTTCTGGAGGCCCAAAAATAATATAATTTTGCCCAGAAGGATCACTGGGAACGGAGAGTTCCACGAAATGGACAACAGTGACACACCTTGGCACAGGTGACGAACATCAGGCCCTTCCTGAACACATCCAAAGCCAGGATGGTTTCTAAACAGAGGAAATAAAACCTGGTGAGAGCAATACTGAGATGGGACAACAGAAAGGGGGGGAGTTAATGAGTACAGTGCTTAATGAGCCCAGTTAATGAGACAGGGGCGGGTTTGGGACACAGGAACACAACATCCCCAGTCCCTAGGGACTGAGCCTGTCCCACACGTACACCTTCAGCTCCAGTTTAAACCGATCTCACTGCCAGGGACAGGGAGAAAGGATAAATCCCCAACTCCACAGAATTCCCAAACCCACTGTGAGGCTGCTCCAGCAGGAACTCGAGGGCTCCTCTCTCTCCCCCAGGGCTCCAGGAGGAGCTGGATGGAGGAAGAGCTGCCCACGCCCCCTGTCACACACCTGTGTGGCCATACAGGATCTGGCAGTGCGACGTCGCCAGCTCAAACACCTTCAGCTGGGGGCTGTTGGTGGCCACGACGATGTGAGAGTCACCAGGGCCCAGGAACTTCACATCCAGAACCTCCTCGTTGTACCCTGCGAGCTGGAAGGGGAACAGGGAGCAGGCAGCTGCAGGACAATATGTGATGGCTGCTTTTCCTTTAATTCTGGGTGTCACTTCTACACACAGGAGGCGTTTCTGGCTAAGCCTGTTCTGCTTTCTCATTCCTGGGTTGGTCTCTGGTCCCAAACCAGTGACATTCCCTGGCACACAGAGCAATCCCAGAACAGGCTGGAGCCAAGGGCACCCCTGGAAAAGCTCTCCCAGAAAAACTGATCCTGGAGCGTGGAGAAGGGAAAGGGAGGCTCAGGCTGTCACCTGCTTCCTGAGCTGCAGGGTGTGGGCGTCGTAGAAGACGATGTTGTGCTCCACGGACACGGTGAGGATCTCGCTCCTGGCGGGGAGGAAGCAGCACTGGGAGAGGCTGCGCTCGCTCGGCTCCTCCCGCAGCGCGAAGGGCACGGCCTGGCTGTGCACACAGGCGGCCGTGGCCACCTCCCACACCCGCAGGATGCCTGAAAAACAACAGGAATCACAGCTGAGCCATTGCTTTCCGTGGTGGATGCCCAAGGAATGTCACCCAAAGCCACAGAGCTCCAGGGCAGGACCCAGTGGCAGGAAAAGCCTCAAAGTTTTGCTTCTTCAGTGCAAATCAAGTTTGAAAAAAAAATATGTAGAGATAAAAAAATAGAGATAAATGTGTTTGAGTAGGAAATGGATCAGAGTGTGCCTGTTGCACCCTGCCCGAGGGGCTCAGGCTCTGCTCTCCAGCCCAGGGATTCTGCCACCTGGAGAACACATCCCAGCAGTGACAGCAGGCTCCCTGCCACCCTGCCGGCTCCACGTGTGACACTGCCACCCACCTTTGCTGCCAGCTGTGACAAAGTGCAGCCCTTGTTTCTTCACGCCCAGCTGAGAGAAATCTCCCTCCTGAGGCAGCAGCACGGCGGCTTCCACGGTCTGCAAGAGTCAGAGGGGCACAGAGCCAGAGCTGAACACCCCTGGGAAGGGAGAGAGGCCGGATTTCACAACGGTCACACCCTAAAGAGGGAGACCACGGCCTAGAAACTACAAAGGACCTCAAGGGAAAAAAAAAAAAAGCAGCTTCACCTCATAGACAGGGACAGTTCGTTTGCTCTGCCGGGTCTCCAGGTCCCAGACCATGCAGATCTTGTCACGGCCAGAGCTGCCAGCGAAAGGCTCAGTTTTAGTGCTAAAACCACCACGTGGGACTGGATGGGCTTTAAGGTCCCTTCCAACCCAAACCATTCCGTGATCCCAGTGCAGAGGTGCTGGCACACACTGAGCACTGGCAGCAGCCCTTCCCCTCAGAGCAGAACCCACCAGACCCTTCAGAATCCCCCAGCCCTGCAGGAGGTGAATGGAATCGTTCCAGCCTTGCAGGAGGTGAATGGAATCGTTCCAGCCCTGCAGGAGGTACCTGAGCAGGGTGTTCCCGTCCGCAAAGGCCAGCGAGGTGACAGCGCTGAAGTGCCCGTCCAGCAGCGCCACACATCTGCTGGAGCTCAGGTCCCAGATGCGGATCTTGTAATCGATGGAGGAAGAGAAGAGCTGCAGGCGGGAGATGTCCGGGTGGAACTCGACCAGGCTGGGCAGGAGGAGAGGACAGGACAGGAATAAACCACCCAGCCCTTAAACAACACACATCCCACAGGCTGGATGGGCCTGGAGCATCCCGGGCTAGGAGGAGGCGTCCTGCCCAATGATTCTGTTTTCCCAGGAGAGTTCTGGACCAACTGTTTTCTCCCTGCACAAAATCAGCCATAACCCTGCTCTTGAAACCAGGAAGAGCCCAGAACCTGCTTGGAATGGACCTTCACGTTCCTTTAACTCAGGAACTCCACACCAATCCCAGTACCCACCACAGCCAGGCACTGACAAACACGGCCCGTCCTTACTGTACCACTCCCGAGGATCCCTTCAGGTTGTGTGTGCAGTAGTGCTTGACCATGTCCCAGATCTTGATGGTGCTGTCACAGCCACCTGGGAAAAAAAGGACGCCTGGGAATGAACTCTGGAGCAGAGAGCCGTGGGAAGCGTGGCAGATCCCCGAACGGGACACGGCACCGGAGCACCAAACGTCTCCTGGCGTCACTGCCGAGGGGAGTCACCCAGGAGCAGAACATCCCTGGGGTGGCTCGTACCTGTGGCCAGCAGCGTGGCCGTGGGGTCGAAGGCCATGGTGGCCACGGGCGCGGCGTGCACGGCTCGCCAGGTGCGCTCGCAGCGCCGCTCCCTCCAGTGCCACCGGCGCAGCAGCAGCGCCCGGCTCCCCGTCACCAGCACCTGGGCACGGCAGGAACACCGTCAGCCACGGAGCCATGGATGGGTCAGAATTCCTGCCAGACCCAGAGGGAAGGGCCTGACAAGGCTCCAGGGGGATCCCAGGAAGCACAGAGAGCATAGGATAGAATCATGGATATCCTGAGCTGGATGCACAAGGATCATCGAGTCCAACCCCAAAATCCCCCCCGTTCCTGGCTCAGCCTGCCCCAGCACAAACCCACCTCATCATCAGGGCTGAGCACGAATGCCGTGACATCCTCCTCCTCATCCTGGGAACGCAGAAGGGAAATCCCACAGTTAAACCATTCCTGGAGAGAGCTCAGAGCTCCCTCTCCTCTGCTGACAGCCAGCACAGCTGAGATCACCCAAAATCCGTGTTTGGGTCTGCTCCCACCCTCCTTGCACTTTTTATTCCTGGGAGCTTTAAACCACAGCGGGAACACCCTCGGGAGAGGCCGATCCCGTCACCTGCTGCAGGCTGTGCAGGAGCGCTCCCGTCTCCACATCGATGACGTTGACTTTGTTCCCGCAGGGGCAGAACATGAACTTCCCATCGCGGCTGATCTGCGAGAAAAGGGATCGGGAACGGGAACGTCAGAGCCGGGAGACGCGGCATTCCCCAACCCTGCAGAGCCGGGGTTACCTGGATTCGCCCTCCCTTGTAGAACGGCTCGATCCTGCGCGTCGCGGCGTAGCTGGAAGGGAAAGAGACGCGCGGGGAGGGCCCGGTAAAGCGGAGCGGCGGCAGCCCGGGGGCTCCGGCCACGCAGCCCCAGCCCAGCCCAGCCCCTCCGCTCCCCCGCAGCCCCAGCTCGGTCCCGGGGGTCCCTCACTTGCTCTTGAAGCGCACGGCAGCGGCGGCGGCCGGGTCCGTGTCCGCCATGCCCGCGGCCCACGTGCTTCCGGCTGCCGCGCGGGGAGCGCTTCCGGCGCCGCCGGTGACGTCACGGGGGAAAAGCTCCGGGATTTCGGGATAAAAATTCCCATTTCCCGACCCGGACCAACACCGGTGCATCTTCTCGGCGATCCGGTGTTCTCCAGCTAAACAGCCCCACCCCGCCCCAGGGAAGCGACTTTCCGCGCCCACCACAGCGTAAAGCAGGATTGTTGGCAATAACAACGAGACGTTTCGACTTTTAAGCATTTTATCTTTTATTGCTCATCAAAATATAAAAACTAATCGTTTTGAGCTGTGACTCCCGCATCGCCATCCAGCACGGCATCCCCGTGCTCTTCACAGCTCCTCCGGGGATGGGATCGCCCTGGAAGCGTCGGCGGCTCTGGGCGGCCGGGCAGGGGCACCTGTGAGAGGAGAACAAAGCGCTCTGAGAAACATCCGCCGCAAAACCGTAATTCCCGGTACCCGCCGGGCACGGCGCTTATGGGAACACGGGTTTCATTGCCCACACGCAGCCGTGGGCAATAAGCTAAATGTTCCCGATGCTGTGGGCGCCGTTATCTCACCCGGGGCCACGGCAGGCCGCGAGTGATTTTCAGACCGCGCCGGGCGCTTCCGCGGGCCCCGGGACTCTCCATGCACCCCACCCGGCCGGGCCTCTGGCTCAGGTAGCGCCATAATCATCTCCCGGCAGAGGAGGAGGTTTAAAAGCACCTTTAGAGAGGTTAAAGGCGCGCAGAAGGAGGGAAATGTAGCAGTGCTATTCCGCTCACAGCCGCACACATTTCCCGTCCTCACCTGTGGCCGCCCCGCCGCGCACTGAGGGTCCCGCGCCTGCGCGCCCTTTTATACCGGGAGCGGCTCCCGCGCGGCCCCGCACCATGAATAACAAACCCTGAGCCGCCCGTACCGCCCCGCGATGTATTCCCCATACAGCTCTCGGGGTACCCCTGCCGGCGCTGCTCTCGCGAGATTCCGCGCACTATAAATAGCGGGCGGCGCGGCAGCGCGGCCTTCTACGCTGAGCGAACACGTAAGTGCGGCGGGAGCGATGGTGGCGAGTACCAGGCCGCCCCGGGCCCATCCGGCCCCATCCGCGGCCGCCGGGGCCCGCCTGACCGTCCCGCTTTGTTCCAGCAAATGGCGGACGACGCCGGTGCTGCGGGAGGAGCGGGAGCGGCCCGCGGGGGCTTCCGCGGTGGATTCGGGACCGGGCTGCGGGGCCGCGGACGCGGCCGCGGGAGAGGTCGCGGGAGAGGCCGCGGAGCCCGGGGAGGGAAAGCCGAGGATAAGGAGGTGAGTGGGGACCCGGGGCCGGGGGTGCTGCCAGCCCCGAGGACGGGGCAGCAGAGCCGGGTCCCGGCGGGTGCTGGCACCTGGTGACTCTCGCCCGTGGGTTTCTTTGCCAGTGGATTCCTGTCACCAAACTCGGCCGCCTGGTCAAGGATATGAAGATCAAGTCTCTTGAGGAGATTTATCTCTTCTCGCTTCCCATCAAGGTAGGTTGCTGTGGACATGGAAGTGACGGGTCAGGGGGATGCTCCAAGGGGGGGAGCCAGGCTGGGAGAGCTGGGGGTGCTCACCTGGAGAAAGTTCCAGGGAGATCCCCGAGCCACTTTCAGGGGCTAAAGGGACTCCTGGAGAGCTGGAGAGGGACTTGGGACAGGGTCAGATGGGATATTGGGAAGGAATTCCTCCCTGTGAGGGTGGGGAGGCCCTGGCACAAGGTGCCCAGGGAAGCTGTGGCTGCCCCTGGATCCCTGGCAGTGCCCAAGGCCAGGGTGGACAGGGCTTGGAGCAGCCTGGGACAGTGGGAGGTGTCCCTGCTCTTGGGACAGGGCTGGATTAGCTGACCTTTAGGGTCCCTGTCAACCCAAACCATTTCAGGATTCCCTGGTTTCTGTGTGCTCAGTGCCTGACTCTTGCAGGAGTCGGAGATCATCGATTTCTTCCTGGGCTCCTCGCTGAAGGATGAGGTGCTGAAGATCATGCCCGTGCAGAAGCAGACGCGTGCTGGGCAGCGCACCAGGTTCAAGGTAATCCCGTTCTTCTGGCTCTTCAGTTCACAACTTCCCTCCTGCATTTTTAGCGTCATTTTAATCACTCCAAATCCCTGTTGCTGTCACATCTTGTAAATTATTTTGCTGTGAGGACCATTAGTTTACTAAATGTATTAATTTTAAAGCGTTGGTGATGATGTGCAGATGTTCCTTGAGGCAGCACTGGCCCAAAAGTTGGACTGCAAGACTTTTAAATTTCTTTGAGTCAAACTAATCTGAGACTGCAGAATTTAGTTGCTCTTGCACAGCAGTGTTGGATTTTCAGGGAGAAGTTTCGGATATAAAGCAGGAATGCTGTTTGGAAATCATGGGGAGCTCTGGCCAATGTGAGGCTGCAGCAGGGAATTGAATCCCAGTTCTTTAACCTTTGCTGATTTTCAATGAAGGATGAACTCTGAGGGGAAAATGGGTGTCAGGAGCTGTGTGTAAGGTTTGGGGGTGAGCTGTGAGTTCTGCTGAGCACACACCACGGAGCATCCCTGAGGGAGCAGTGAGAACTCCTCTTGTGCCCGCAGGCATTTGTCGCTATCGGGGACTACAACGGCCACGTGGGGCTGGGGGTGAAGTGCTCCAAGGAGGTTGCCACGGCCATCCGCGGGGCCATCATCCTGGCCAAGCTGTCCATCGTGCCCGTGCGCCGCGGCTACTGGGGCAACAAGATCGGGAAGCCACACACAGTGCCCTGCAAGGTGAGTGTACCCCGCTGACCCGGCCCTGGGCTCCGTGCCGGGCTGTGTCTGGGCGCTGTGACCCGTTGTGTCCCCACAGGTGACCCGGCCCTGGGCTCTGTGCTGGGCGCTGTGACCCGTTGTGTCCCCACAGGTGACCCGGCCCTGGGCTCTGTGCTGGGCGCTGTGACCCGTTGTGTCCCCACAGGTGACCGGGCGCTGCGGCTCCGTGCTGGTGCGCCTGATCCCGGCCCCCCGCGGCACCGGGATCGTGTCCGCCCCTGTCCCCAAGAAGTTGCTGATGATGGCTGGCATCGATGACTGCTACACGTCGGCGCGGGGCTGCACGGCCACCCTTGGCAACTTCGGTGAGCGCTGGGGCTGGCACGTGGCTTTCGGGCACGGGTGGGGCACAGCATCTTCTAGGATGTGGGGTTTGTGTCTCTCGCAGTGGAAGCAGAAGCCGCAGCTTCTGCTGACAGTGCAGGTGACCCTCGAGTCGGTGAAGTTAATTACAGAATTTTGGGGTTTTTACACCTCACCAGAATCTCCCAATCTGCGCGATTGCACTTGTGCACTGTAGTGTAATTGTCGTAACTGGAGAGAGAGAGAAACCTGAGTTCTGTGGGTTCATCAGAGAGACCCTCCCGTGGTCTCCCTGGTCCTTGCAAAATTCCACATTTTTGTAACTGGGGGGTATTTCGGAGCTGTGGGTGGGACCAGCGGGCTGTCCTGGAGCAGCTGACGAGCAGCGTGTGACACCTCTCCGCAGCCAAAGCCACCTTCGATGCCATCTCCAAAACCTACAGTTACCTGACTCCTGACCTCTGGAAAGAGACCGTCTTCACCAAGTCTCCTTACCAGGTAAGAGCACTTTGGTCACTTGCTGCTCAAATCTTATCCTTCTTCCCCCTAAAATCCAGATTTCTGTACCCAAAGAATTGGTAGCTGTAAAGCTGAGCTACCCCAGGGATGGGAAGTGGTGCAGAGGAACCCAGGATTGGGGTTTCAGGGGATAACCCACTGCTGATGTGCTTCTTGCAGGAGTTCACTGATCATCTGGCCAAGACCCACACGAGGGTGTCGGTGCAGAGGACCCAGGCAGCCGCTGTGGCCACGACCTAAGTGGGTTTTGTAGGAGAATAAAGTGATCAGAGAACGAGGAATCGGTGGTTGGTGTGATGTGGGGTGGTGTGCATGGGGCAGGTGGGTTAAATCAGGGAATGGGTTGGGTTGGGAAGCACCTGGAAGCTCATCCAGTTCCAGCTCCTGCCATGGGACACCTTGCTGCACTGGACCAGGTTGTTCCCAGCTCCGTCCAGCCTGGCCTTGGGCACTTCCAGGGGCACATCTTTGCCCAAACTGAGGGAATTCTCAGCCAGGGCTGCACAGAATGATCTGGTGGCTCATGGAAAAGAGGGAGAGGTCCAGGGTGCTTGGCAGCCCCAAGTGGCTGGAGCTGAGGGCTTGCAGAGCTCCTCAAAGAATGAACACAGATCCCAGCTGTACAGACGTCTGTTTATTGCGGAGGCCAGAGGTCACGGAGGCAGCATGCACTTGGATAGCAGCACCATGGAGGGAGGAACTGCTTCAGCTCTACTCCTTTTCTTGTGCTGCTTTCCTCTCCTCCATCATCCTGTGCTTCTGCTTCATCAGGCACGCCCATGCGTTCCCATGGGCACCCAGGTCACCGTCTGGAAAAGAAAGGAAATGTCTGAGCAGTGTCTCCCACAGAGCTGTGATCCATGAGAAGCGTGGGACGTGGTTTCAGACCCCCCTTCCCCGGGTTTAGGACCCTTTCCCCGTGTGCTGCTGCCACACTCACATCTGTCCTGGTAGGCCTTGGTGACCTGTGCCAGCAGCTCCACCTCCTTGGCACAGTTCTGGAACTGGTTGGGCCCTTCCCTCTGCTTGCACGCAGCCATCCTTTCCCGGACTATCTCCACGATTTCCTGATCAACCATCCTGCGGGAAAGCGGGGGATGAATGTAACAGCAGCCACGAGAGGACAGAAAAGCTGAACCAAAATGGGTGAGGACACCCTGTGGAATGTCAGTGCTGGGATTTTCAGCGTCCTGGTCCCTAATGCCACCATACCCAGGTGTGCTGCAGGGACAGCAGGATACTGGTGTGCAATGGGGTGGGCTGCAGGTCCCAGAGCCTGGGGACAGCCCAGGGACAAGCCATACCTGTCCCTCCTCCACTGAGCCTCCGCCTCGTAGTAGCACAGGTAGTCGCCCTGCAGGCACTCGCTCAGGTCGGGCACACGGCGGAACTTCTGGTGGTAGTAGTAGAACTTTTTCTTGCCTTGCCACCGCTCGATCCACTCTGCAGGGACAGCTCGGTCACACACCCCAGCCCCAGCTCCGAGGGGCAGCACAGCCCCGGTGCTGGCACTGCCCGGTGCCACCCTCCCAGGCAGCAGCGCTGGATCCATGTCCACGTGTGTGTCTGTCCCTCTGTGTCCCACGTTCCGTCCATGCTGTTACTGTGTCCCTGTATCCCGAGCCCCTGCACCTCTCCCAGTGTCCAGGCCGTGTCCTGATGTCCCTATGTCTGTCCCGGTGTCCATGCTGTGTTCCATGCCCCATCCCACTATCAATGCTGGGTTCTTGTCTGTGTCCCATGTCCCTGTGCTGTGTATTTGTGTCCCATGTCCCTGTGTCCTCGCTGTGTTCTGGTCAATACCCCATATCCCTGTGTCCCAGTGTCCTGCCCCACTGCCCGTGCTGTTACTGTCAGTGTGCCTGTGTCCTTGCGTGTGTCCTACGCCTGTCCAGGTGCCCGTGTCCTCACGCCTTTGCCCCATGCCCCGGTGTGCCCGTCCCGGTGCCCCCGTCCCCACATCGCTGCTCAGCTCCCGCGGGGAGCAGTGGAGGAGCGGGAGCGGGCGGGGGTCTCATCCCGCCGGTACCTCGGAGGAAGGTGACGGGCGCATCGAGGACATAGGTCAAGGCGCTCTGGAAGAAGTTGACGGGGTTGGGCACCGACGTTGTCCTCTCGGAGACGGGGGTGCGGGTCGGAGGCACCTTGTACGCCTCCCAGTCCGGATCCTCCGGCATCGCGGCGGCGGCGGCAGCGCGGAAAGATGGCGGTGACCCCTGAGGGGGCGGGAGCGCGGAAAGATGGCGGCGACCCCCGGGGGGCGGGGCCTCGGGGGCATGGCGGCGGCCGCGGGGCACGCCGGGAGTTGTAGTTCCCATGTCCCTCCCTCCAGCCTGACCCATCCCAAAATCCCGGGATGGGTGAGGTTGGAAAATCCCACAGATTGTCCCGTCTGTGCCCTCTCCCTGCTCAACAGGGCCATCCCACATGGCACGGGACTGTGTACAGATGGTTTTGGAATATCCCTGGTGAGGGACACTCCACACCCTCTGTGGGACCTGTTCCAGTGCTTGGTCACTGCACAGGGATAAAGTTCTTCCTCATGTTCAGGTGGAACTTCCTGGGATCAGGGAGAAATCCTTCCTTTTAAGGGTGAAGAGGCCCTGGAACAGGGTGCCCAGAGCAGCTGTGGCTGCCCCTGGATTCCTGGGAGTGTCCCAGGCCAGGCTGGACAGGCTTGGAGCAGCCTGGGACAGTGGGAGGTGTCCCTGCCCATGGCAGGAGTTGGGACTGGATGGTTTTTAAGGTCACTTCCAACCCAAACTGTTCTGTGATTCCAGATCTATTATCTCGATGTCTTTTCCAGCCAGAATCACAAAGCTTTTTTGCCTGGGCTGACAGAGAGATTCCCAGTCTGTGCTGGGGTACCTGCTGCAGGTGTTCACAGCTCCGGGTGTGTGGCACCCATTTGGAAACTGCCCTAATTCAGGGAACTGCCCTAATTCCTGCCAAAAACGTTGGAGTTGTCCAGGAGGGAGAAGCGTAAACTGAGCCAGCAGCAATTGACCTTTATCACACCACAACTGTCGTGTCCAACCTGCCAGGAATGAAATGAATATCGCAGCGGGTGAAGCGAGCGGCTAAATTTGTGTCTTCAGACCCATAACCATCTTGAGTATTAATCCGGGCAGGCACTTCCTGACCGCCTCTCTCCGCCGCTGCCCCGGGCTGAAGACGTCCCATGGTTGGTACAGCTCTGCCAGAGTCGCTTGTGTGCGGAGGGTCAGCGACAGGGCTGGGGTGTGCTCCTGGTACGGGGTCAGGATCCTCAGAGTTCCACTCGGGCTGGAGAATGAGCTCGGTGGAAAGCACAGCCGAGCGCTGGGGCTGAGCTGAGCTAGGAAGGAGCTGCAGGGGGTGCAGGACTAATCCTTGGCTGCTTGTGGTTGAGGTTTATGTATTTATTTCTTTCCATCTGGCTTTCATGGTGCCTTTGGAGCCTGTGCATGTTCCTGTCACCCATTCCTTTGGGCATCTTTTCCCCTGTTTTCCCAATCCTTGGCTCTGCTTGCTTTGTGGCATTGGCCTTGATGACACAAAGCCCAGGAATTCCAAGCAGGCCTTTTTGGTGCTGCAGGATACAAAATAAATCATTATAATTAAGATCACAAAAGGACAGTTTTAGTAAAGAATGTATTTCTCCCTCAAAGCCCTTCAGCAGAAGCTGAAGGAGGGAGATCATGTTAAGTTTTTAAGTGGCATTATTTGCCCAGAAATTTGGTAATTTATTCACACTGACAGGGAGTGGATTTAGACTGGGTATTGGGAAGAAATCCTCCCCCGTGAGGGTGGGGAGGCCCTGACACAGATTCCCAGAGAAGCTGTGGCTGCCCCTGGATCCCTGGCAGTGCCCAAGGCCAGGCTGGATGGGGCTTGGAGCAGCCTGGGACAGTGGGAGGTGTCCCTGCCATGGTAGGGGTGGCACTGGACGGGCTTTGAGGTCCCTTCCCACCCAAACCACTCCAGGACTCTGTGACATTTTTCCCTGTACATGACAGAAGCTTGAACAAAATCCCACCCTGTCATGACTCAAGGAAGAGCCCAGAATCTCTCTGGCATTCCCATGGAAAAGGGGGGAATTTTTGCTGTGCTTTTTGCTGCGTTTCCCTTTTTCCAGGAGCTGGGAGTGAATTCTCCTGTCCTTGTTCCTCTCCGCAGTCCCACCGCAAGTTCTCTGCCCCCAGGCACGGCCACCTGGGCTTCCTGCCCCACAAGCGGAGCCGCCGGCACCGCGGGAAGGTGAAGGCCTGGCCCAAGGATGACCCCAGCAAACCCGTGCACCTGACGGCTTTCCTGGGCTACAAGGCTGGCATGACCCACACCGTGCGGGAGGTGCACAGGCCCGGGCTCAGTAAGGCTGGGCTGAGGGAGGCACCGGGCAATTCCAGGGGGAAAGGAGGGAATCAGCTCCGTGGGAAAGGATCTTTCTGCAAAGTGGTGGTGGAGCCCAAAGTTTCTAGGTTAAATCCTGGATATCCATGTTTGGATGGTCAAAGGCCACCTCATCCAGGGGGAAAGGAGGGAATCAGCTCCATGGGAAAGGATCTTTCTGGAAAGAAGTGGTGGAGCTCACAGCTTCCAGGTTAAATCCTGGATATCCAGATTGGGATGGTCAAAGGCCACCTCAGCACGGGCTGAGTGTGGGAATTCCTGGAAATGTCCACACTGGGATAGTGAGGGGTGGTTTGGGAGATAGGAGGGCTGGCTGAGACTGAACGTGACCTCATCCTCAGCATTCCCTGTGATATCTGGGCCCCGAATCCTCCTGGGAATGACCTGATCCCAGAGGATGCCGAGCGCCACTTCCCTTTGGTGCCTTGCAGAGGTGTCCAAGCGGGAGGAGGTGGAGGCCGTGACCATCATCGAGACGCCCCCGATGGTGGTGGTGGGGGTCGTGGGCTACATCGAGACGCCCAAGGGCCTGAGGAATTTCAAGACGGTTTTTGCCGAGCACATCAGTGAGGAGTGCCGGCGGCGCTTCTACAAGAACTGGTGAGTGATCCTACAAGAACTGGTACGTGATCCTACAAGAACTGGTACATGATCCTACAAGAACTGGTATGTGATCCCAAAAAGGCCCATTAAACACCGGAACTGCCCAGGGAGTCACCACCCTGGAGGTGTCCAAGGCATTCAGCGCTCTGGGCTGGGTGACAAGGTTGGGATCAGCCACAGGTTGTACTCAATGATCTTGGAGGGCTTTTCCAGCCTCGGTGATTCCGGGATTCCCAGAGCGGGGTTTTGCCTGTGAGGGATCTCTGGCAGGAATTCCACGGGCTCTCCGGGATGCCCAAACAGCTCAGCTCCTGTGGAGTGAAACCGCTGCTTATTTAGTCATGCACAGAGACACTGCAAACAGCTCGGTGCTGGGGAGCCGCATTTGCATATGTAAATTTATTCTAATAGCCGAACCAAGTTAGCTCTCTCCGCGGTATCGTATGGCAGGTTCCTTTTCCCTCGTGCAGCTCGGGCTCCGAGGCTCCCCAGTTAACTGGAATTCTGGAGCTGCAGTGAAACCAGATTTGCCAGGGGGGAAAATCGATGCAGAACGTGACCCCCGGCCCTCATAAATACCAACACCCCTCAGCGGAGGGGCAGTGGAAACCCGAATTTCCTCGCTGTGGGGATTGTGTCTCCTGCGCCAGCGCCATGGAGACGCACCCACCAGGAGCCTCGGAGCGCTGCTCTCTCCTCTCGCTGGTTTTGTGCCGTATTTTGGTGGTGCTGAGTCAGTCAGTGGGAGACAAACGCATTCCTCATGCAGACGGGTTTGAGTTACCCTGGAACAAGCCCTTTTCACGGCTCATTATCCTCTTTCCTCTTCCCACCCCGAGGTCCTGACAGGCAGGTGAGGCTCAGGTATCCACAGGTCCCTTGTGCCTCCCGGAGGTGCCTGACAAGGTGACCTGTCCCCTCTCTGCTGTGTCACAAGCCCTTTATCAGCTCTGATGGGTGTCAAACCGCCCCTGTCGCAGGCACAAGAGCAAGAAGAAGGCGTTCACCAAGTACTGCAAAAAGTGGCAGGACGAGGCTGGGAAGAGGCAGCTGGAGAAGGATTTTGCAGCCATGAAGAAGTACTGCAAGGTCATCCGTGTCATTATGCACACACAGGTCAGGGTTGGGGGGGGCTCAGGGGGTTCCTCAGCTCTGAAGCTGCTGGAAATGGGATCAAGGGGTGTTTTAGTAGGGTCACAGAGGCTGAGAGAGCAGAGGGGGTGAGATGGGGCCGTGGGAGGTGCTGGCTGATCTTTCCAGCTGCCCCCTGACCTCCCAGTCCCCTCCCAGAGCTCCCTGCTCCAGGATTGCCATGGGGTCCGTGGTTTGGGAACACTGGGAGCCCCCACATTCTGATGGGAGCTCACACACCCCATGTAAGAGAACAAGACGAGGGCAGAGTCCAGGCAGGACCTGAGTCCTGTGTCAGCCAGGGACCTCAGGCCTCATGATCACCTCAAATTAGCAACTGGTGTCAAATGTTTTGGGCAAAAATAACCCCACAGGCAGGCACGGTTCTGCCAGATGCTGATTGCTGGATACACAGGGCCCCATTCCCTTGCTGATCCCTGGAGTTACAGGCGGCTTTGGAGTCTGGGGGAGAGCTAAGCTGGCTCAAGGCCAGATGGGGTCTGTGGGCTCAAGGACAAGGAGCTGGCCCCTCAAGATCTCAGATATAAGGGGTTGATGTGAAAGGGGGTGGCTGTGGCAGAGAGGGGGTGAAGCAGTGGCTCTGCTCACCCCTGTGCCCCTCACAAGTGACCCAGCCCTGCTGCACCCCGTCTGTGGGGTGAGGGGTGACCCCAAAGCCCTGTGTGCCGCAGATGAGGCTGCTCCCGCTGAGGCAGAAGAAGGCCCACATCATGGAGATCCAGCTGAACGGGGGGACGGTGGCCGAGAAGGTCGACTGGGTCCGGGAGAGGCTGGAGAAGCAGATCTCTGTGCACAGCGTCTTCAGCCAGAACGAGATGATCGACGTCATCGGCGTCACCAAGGGACACGGCATGAAAGGTGTGGGACTTTGGGACTGTTGTGTCCCTCAGGAGAGCCATGGGACTCTCCTTTAGGAGAACAATGAGGCTCTCCCTCAGGAGAACAATGGGACATTCCCTCAGGAGAACAATGGGACATTCCCTCAGGAGAACAATGGGACATTCCCTCAGGAGAACAATGGGACATTCCCTCAGGAGAACAATGGGACATTCCCTCAGGAGAACAATGGGACATTCCCTCAGGAGAACAATGGGACATTCCCTCAGGAGAACAATGGGACATTCCCTCAGGAGAACAATGGGACATTCCCTCAGGAGAACAATGGGACATTCCCTCAGGAGAACAATGGGAATTCTTTAGGAGAGAACAATAGGACTTTCCCTCACGAGAGCCATGGGACATTCCCTCAGGAGAACAATGGGACATTCCCTCAGGAGAACCATGGGGCTCTCCCTCAGGAGAGTGATGAGATTGTCCTTCCCCATCCCTGCCCCACCCTGCTGACCCTGCCCGCTGTCCCCATGCTCCCAGGGGTCACCAGCCGCTGGCACACCAAGAAGCTGCCCAGGAAGACGCACAAGGGCCTGCGGAAGGTGGCCTGCATCGGGGCCTGGCACCCGGCCCGCGTGGGCTACTCCATCGCCCGCGCTGGCCAGAAGGGCTACCACCACCGCACCGAGATCAACAAGAAGGTACGGTCCCCAGACCTCCCATCCTCCTTCCCACTCTGCCCTCAACTCCCCTCATCCTCCTGGATGTTCCCCTTGACATCTCTGTGTCTTTCCTGGTGCTTTCCCTCTGCTTGAGGGCACACCTTTGTCATGCTCTGGTTCTCTGGGGGATTCTGTCACCTTGTGNGCTGCTCGAGGGCACACCTTGGTGAAACCGTGTCATGCTGTGGTTTTCTGGGGGATTCTGTCACCTTGTGACGCTCCTCAGTGAGGGGCAGGAGAGTCACCATGTCCACTGCCTGTCTGTCCCCAGATTTACCGCATTGGCCACGGGATCCACGTGGAGGACGGCAAGGTGGTGAGGAACAACGCCTCGACGCACTACGACATCACCGAGAAGACCATCACGCCCCTGGTGAGGGCTGAGGGGTGACAGGGCTGTGACCCTGCTGTCCCTCCCAGCCAGCCCTCCTGGCCGCCAACCCCTCTGCTCTCCCCGCAGGGCGGCTTCCCTCACTACGGGGAGGTCAACAACGACTTCCTCATGCTGAAGGGCTGCGTGGTGGGCACCAGGAAGCGCGTGCTCACCCTCCGGAAGGTGAGAGCACCAGGCTGGTCCCTGGCGACACATTCCCCACGTGGACAACCCCCGAAATGCTGGGCAGGGAGACTGGGCAGGTCCTTGAAGCTGTGTCACACATGAGTGTGGTGCTGAGGCCATTGGCTGGGCAGGGTTTGCGGAGTGGGAAGGATGGAGCCTCTCCGGAGAGCTCCAGGGCTCTCAGGGCTGGGGTTCATTGCAGAAATTAAACCCTGGATGGTTGCAGAAAGGGTGATGGGCACTGGAATGGGCTGCCCAGGGGAGTCACTGGTGTTTGAGGACGGACTGGAGGTGGCGCTCAGTGCCCTGGCCTGGTTGACAAGGTGCTGTTAGGTCACAGGTTGGACTTGGTGATCTCAGAGATCTTTTCCAACCCGGGTGATCCCGTGATTCTGTGAAACGCTGAGAGAAGAGCAGCTCTGCAAGCTCTCCACCCCCTGAGCACCCGCGTGCTGCTCTGAGAACGCAGATTTTTGAGGAAATATTTGTTTGGAAGATATTCCAACCCTGCTTCCACGGGTGCAGCTGTCCTGATTTTCTGTAGCCGTTCCCCTGACGCGTTGTGCCGGTTCTTTCCCCAGTCCCTCCTGGTGCACACGAGCCGCCGGGCCCACGAGGCCATCGAGCTCAAGTTCATCGACACCACGTCCAAATTCGGGCACGGCCGCTTCCAGACGGCGCAGGAGAAGAGAGCTTTCATGGTGAGTTCCTCGGGCTCATCCTGGGGCCAAAACAACTGTCTGATCCCAACCAAGCTTCCACTGGGAGGTGGAACTGGATGAGTTTTTTGTCCCTTCCAACCCCAACCATTCCATGATTCCACAATTCCATGGTCTGTTTCTCAAGACAACAGCAGCCAAATGAATGTTTGAGGCTCCCCTGCCTAAAGACAGCCATGGATTCAGTCCACACAGCAGAAATGATGCTGGGGAACAGCACCACGGTGGTGTGAGTGATCCAAGACAGCTCCACCAGCAGATAATAAACCATATGGGCAACCAGTTCCCATTCACCACGGGGAGTTCTAAACAAGCAGTTAACTTGGCAGGCGCTGTCTCGGCCATATGGTCCCTTCCGCTTGGAACTGTGCGCTGCTTTGATTTGTTTGGATTGATTTGTAGCTTTAGTGTTCTTAGAGGAAAAGAAGTTTGGGTCAAATTCAGATTTCTGGTGCTTTGGTCAGAAAGCTTTCAAGAAGGCCAAGCAGCGTATTTTTCTTAAATCCAGGGCAAAAAAAATATATAATTAAATAATGCAAACACAGCAGTTTCCTGAATAGTTTTGCAGCCTTAACCAGGCTGGTACGAGTCTGAGTCTGAAGTGGAGGAAGCACTGAGTAAACCAGGAGAAAAGGAGAAGGAAAAGGGAAAGAAACAACTGCCTGGATCCCATGCAGACATGAACTGGATCTGGATGTGGCCTGTCAGCCAGAAATGCTGTGTGAAGCTGCCTAAGCCTCCTTAGTGCTGGCAGGGGATTGGTGAGGCACTGCAGAGCTCTTTAGTGGTTAAGCTGATTCCCTTCAGCTGAGCTGTTGTGTCACTGCAAGCCCTGAGCTGCTGTGACGAGGGGCTCGGTGACAGGAGGGGTTTGACCCGGGTGCAGCTCTTTTCTTTGCCGTTTCACCCCGTGGATTCTGTGGTGAAACATCACATTTGTCTGGAAGTTGAGGGACATAAGTAATTCCTGCCATAGGATTGGTGTGCTGTGGGATAACTCCATTTTTCAGCTGCTGGCCAGAGCTGCCTTTCTGGTCCCCGCAGGCCAGGTCTGTGTGTCCCCAGCACCAAACTCTCCTCTCTGCTCTCTTCCAGGGCCCTCAGAAGAAACACCTGGTGAAGGAGAAGCCGGGCGTGCAGGAAGAGCTCTGAGGATGGAGATCCAAGGCTCCCTGACTGGGAATTCCCAATAAAGGGGCTCCAAACCATCCCTACTCCCTCTTTTCCTCCTGGAGGGGTGTCTTGCCTGTTTTCAGGCTCCTCAGCAGCTGGGGATGGGAACAGTGGCATTTGGGACTAACTGGGACAGCCAGGTGTCTGCCCTGTCCTCTGCATCCTTCCTTTCCTTCTCCCAGTGAATTTTTCCCACTCACCCAAACCACCTCTCATCCAGCAGAGAGCCGAGCACATCCTGGCACCAGTTTGCACTGGGAACACTGGGAATACAGGCCCTGCCCAGGCTCCCTGACTCTCCCCTCACTGCCTCACCCCCAGGCACTGCTTTTGCCGAGCTGGAGGTACAATCCAAGGCTTCTCCCTGCTCCAAGCCCCCTGCTCCCGGCTGGAATCCTCAGCAGACGTGGGGAATTCATGTACAACAAGAGGGCTGCTAGGCAGGGCTGGGAGCGATGGATTTATTCAGCTGGGACTCCTCTCCCACCCGGGCTCTCCTTGCAGCCCAGCTGCCTGCAGGGAGGGTGCCCCAGGGCTGGGAATTTTGGATCAGCCGTGATCCCAACTCCTCCGGTGCCCCCGGAGCTGGGAATTTTGGATCAGCCGTGATCCCAACTCCTCCGGTGCCCCCGGAGCTGGGAATTTTGGATCAGCCGTGATCCCAACTCCTCCGGTGCCCCCAGAGCTGGGAATTTTGGATCAGCCATGATCCCAGCTCCTCCGGTGCAGAACTGGCCCAGGTGTCCCACACCCTCTTTGGGAAGCAGACAGTGGGAAGCCCAGCCCTCCACTGTGCAGAGCTGCCTGCTTGGCCAGCAGTCCTGGGAATGTGGGCATGAGATTCCCAGGTCCCCAGCAGCCTGGCTGTGCCCTGTGTGTGCTTGCAGGGTCTGCAGAAGCAGAGCGTGAGGATGAGTCCAGGCACAGCCCTGGCTGCGGGCAGTGGCCAGGCCCCGGCTGTCCCCGTGTCCCAGCGAGGTCCCTGAGCTCCGGGCAGTGTCCCTGCCCTGGGGTTGTGCTTCAGAGCCTCCTGTCCCCCTTGGCTGGCGGCTCTCGGGGCAGAGCTGTGCTGGGCGGCCAAGGCTCCAGGCCAGAGCGCATGATGGGAATGATGAGATCGTCCATGTTTGGCATCACCAGGATTTTCTGAAAAGAGGAACCCAGAATAACAAATGAGTTTGAACAGCACGGGGCAGAGACCAGCACTTTGGGTGGCTTTTTGGGGGGCCCTAAATACCCGTGGGGACATTTCTGCTCTTTGGGCAGAGGAGAGAGGCTGAAAACAAACCCTGGGGAAGGTGAATCCCCCAAACATCCCCAAACCAGAGCGGATGGGTGGATTCAACCCTGCTGGGGGGTGTCTGCCTGGGACTGCCTGACACCCCAAATCCTCCCTGCAAATGGTGGGAGGAAATCACTTTTCCTCGGCCCTGCAGCCCCTGAACAGCCCAGGCACCTGAAATTCGTGCTTCAGCTTCTTCTCGATCCACTCGGTGACGTGCAGGAATGTCACCTCGCGCTCGCCCAGCTTGGGGCGCACCTTCAGCTCCAGCCGCGGTGGCACTCGGAAGCTGTACCTGTGAGGGGCAAGGAGAGAGGCAGAAAGCATCACCTGCCGAGGATGTGGCACAGCCCTTGTGGCCCCACTGCTGGGTTTGAGGGAGGAGGTGACAGCTCAGCGTCCCCAGATCTTGTTTTGGGCTGGGCGGAGACTCAGAGCAATGAGCCTGAGGTCTGTGAGAGCCTCTGGGGAGCAGCCCTGGGTTGTTGGTGGCCCAGATGAGCCCGGGCAGGGGGAGCTGAGGGAGGATGAGCTCGCAGGAGGAAGGGGAGCTGGTACCAGACACGGTCCGTGGGCGGCGGGGGGATGTTCACGGCCAGGGTCCCCGCCAGCTCCTGCACCTCCACCGTCAGCAGCAGCGGCGTGTTGGAAACCTCCTCCATCTTCTTCTTGATGAACTCGTTCTCCGTGGCCTTCTGGAAGTACTTGGACTTGGCGATCTTATCCACGAAGCGCAGGATCCTCCTGCTCGTGCTGTTGCTGCTGACGTGGCTAAAACCAGGGGGGGCCCCAGCTCAGCCCTGCTGGGTTTTGGGGTCCCCCAGTACCCAGAGGGGCCGAGTCCCCTCTGAGAGCTGCCACGCTGTGCTGTGTGTGCCCTGCTGGGGACACCGTCCCCATGCCCTGGGCTGATGTGGCACCGCGTGTCCCTCAGCACCTCCCCGTGCCCCCCGTGGCACAGACCCCCAGCACCCCCTCACCCCTCGGCTCCGGGTGGGGGCAGCCGCTCCCCCGGGGCTCCCACGGGCTCTGCGGTGGTTGCGTCTTCCTCGTCGGAGGAGCCGGCGCTGGACGACTCGGCGTCGCTGTCTGCCAGCAGGATCAGCCGGGGCCTGGCCCTGCGAGCCCCAGGAGATCACAGGGTGCTCTGGGGACAGCGGCCTGGCCTCACTGGGGCAGGAGGAGCGGGATGAACCCATCCGTGGATGGATCCCTTACCCCTCTCCGCCTGCCTCGGCAGGGCCGCTCTCCTCCGCAGAGCTCTCCTTCCCCAGCTTGCTGAGGTTCATCTTTGTCTCCAGCGTCATCTGCAACGAGCCGCTGTAGGTGACCTCCATGTCCACCCAGAGCCCTGCCAGGGAGAGGGACAGGGTGAGATCAGGTCAGCCCCAGAGCTGTTTGTGCGCTGCCAAATCCTCCCAGCTTCAGGGACTGGGCTGGCAGCCCCGTAAAGCTATCCTGGAGCCAGCCCCGGCATCCCTGTCCCTCTGTGGGGCTCTCACCTCGCTCGTTGATGGTGGGGTTGGAGGCACTGAGCACCGAGGGGATGGACGTGCCCATGTCCAGCTCTGTCAGTGTCAGTTCGTTCATGAAATACGGGAGCTGGCGGAGGGAAACCCCGCGGGGACGGTCACCACACCTGGCACTCGCCACGGGAACAGGGCTCCCCGGTGTGATCCGGGGCTCCTGCCTCTCACCTTGATCTTGCCCAGCTTCTTCTGGATCTTGTTGGACACCTGCTCGGCCCAGTACTGCTCCCGCAGGAAGTCCCAGAAGATGCGTCCCACCAGCGCGTTCATCCAGGCCATGCCCGCCGCGTCCTCGCTGAGCTGCGGGGGGACAGCAGCCGCCAGCCCCTGCAGCGGGGCAGCCCCGTGAGCAGTGGGACCTGGTGTTCCCCTGCCCCAGGGCTTGGCTGCTCAAACCAACCCCAGCCTGGCAGTGGCTCCGAGCAGGATCCATCAGGCTCCGCTCAGCGCTCCCCGTGCTGGGCTTGTCCCGCTCACCTTTGTGGGCGTAGGGCTGCCCAGAGCTCCGTGAGAGGGGCTGCGCTCCGGGCTGGCTGCCCCCTGCGCTGGCACGAACCGGGCCATGTAGGAGCTGTAATCCAGGTAAATCTCCTCAGCGCTTCCCGAGGGATCCCTGGCCGGCTCCGTGGAGGGGATGTCCTCGGCGCTGTCACTGCTGCTGCTGCCGCTGCTCTGCGGAGCTGATCCCGTCCCTGGGGACACGGAATCACAGACTCAGCTTGGAAAATCCCTCTGATGTCATCAATCCAAGTTTCCCCCAGCATTGCCCAGACCACCATCACCTCATGTCCCCAGGTGCCACCCACACCCACACAGCTTCAACTCTCTACCATGGTCAGCTGTGCCAGGCCTGGACAGCCCTTTCCGTGAGAGAATTTTTCCTGATATCCAATCTATTGAGCCAGGATGAGCCTGTCCATGATGCCAATGACATGCCACCCACCCTGTGCTGACCCTCATGGCTACGCTTCGGGCTCCTCCACGTCCCTCTGTGCTCATTGCTGCCCACCAAGGGATTGTGTTTCGGGAGCAGAGGCCGTGGTGGCTGCCCCTCACCTGCCCTGATGTCACCGTGGCTGCCGGCTGTCCCACGGGAGGCTTGCACGAGGTGCTGGTACCACTCCTCCTTCTCCCGCCCCGTCCGCCCAAACAGGTACAGGCACCTCTCCCTGCAGTCCCCCGGGCCATCCTGCCCGGACCCCGGCACCTTCCTCGTCCCCTCGTCCCCCTGCAGCTCCGTGTCCTGCTCCCCCTGCTCCTCCGCTGGCTCCGGGAGGAGGACACAGATGGGATATTTCTTGTTCCACGTTCTCTTTCGGGCCAGGCTGGGGGGGCACAGGAACACCTGCAGCACCGAGAGCGGGGTGAGACCGGGCCGGGCGTGGGGGGTCCCCATGGAGGAGGCTCCTGGGGGTCTCACCTTGGCGTCAGTCAGGTCATAGCAGCGGTGGCTGACGAAGACGGCATCCAGGATCTCCTCCTCGAAGGTGGCCCGGCGCGGGATGTTGCTCTTGGGGTAGGACAGCTTGAGGGTGGCCCCGTCCAGCACGGCGAGCACCGAGTGCGTGAGGGATGGGTGGAACAGCTCGGGGTCGTACGCGTGCAGCTGGTTCATCCAGCCCTGGAAAAGGGGAATAGGGAACCGGCTGCTTCCCGCTCACCGTGGGCACCCCCGACCCCGGGAACCCCTCCAGCCCCTCACCCCTCTCCTACCTGGAGGTGCAGGGTCTCGCGGGGCTCCCCCGGGAGCAGCTTGGGGCGCAGGCGGCCCCAGGGTCCCCGAGCAGCCGGGGGAGCCTTGGGGACGAGGAGGAGCACGGCGAGGAAGCCGAGCAGGAGCCCGCAGAGCAGCCCCACGCAGAGCCCGGCGGCGTAGGGCGGCAGCGGCAGCACCAGGTACCCGTAGGCGAGGAGGGCGATGGACACCAGCGCTCTGCCGGGCACCGTGCCCCCGGGCCGCGGTCCCGGTACCGGCGGCGGCTCCTCGGGCGGGGGCGGCGCGGGCTCGGCGTCTCTCTGTGCCACCTCCACCACCTGGATCACGTCCCCGTAGGAGCAGATCTCGTAGCGACAGTTCAGCGTGGGCTCCCAGGGCGTCCAGTCCCGCACCCGCCGGGCCCCGCGGCTGCCCCCGGGGCTGCCCCCCGGCTCCTTGGCCCGGGCCGTGGGGCTGCTCTCCTCGGCCATCAGGCGGCTCAGGCGGCTCAGGGGCTCCTGCACGGCCTCCGACAGCCGCCTCCGGGTGTCCTCCAGCCGGGCGTCGCGCAGCCGGAGCAGGGCGGCTCTGCTTTCCGACGGGGACACGCTGGGCGACGACGGCGCCGTGCGCGACCTGGCCGGGCTCAGCCGGGGCTGGGGGGCCCGCGGGAGGTCGGCCAGGAGCATCCCCCCGGGTTGGGGCGAGGGAGGTCTCTTCGTGTCCCCGTCCGCTGCGGGAAGGAGCCCGCAGCCATCGCGGCCGCCGCCGTCCTCCCTGGTGCCGCCGGGATGGGGCGCCGGTCCCTCGGTGTCCCCGCGGCGAGGCGAGCCCGGGGACGCTGCCAGGGCTGGGGAGGCGTCTGCTGCCAGCGCAGCCTGGTCTGCCATCGCTCGCATCGCCGGCGGCACTGCCGAGGCACGGGGAAGCGGCTGTCAAAGCTGGAGGAGCTCCGTGTCACCTCAGGGCACAGAACATCCCTGTCCTGGCACAGAACATCCCTGCCCTGGTGCTGCCTCCCTCCTCGGCACCGCCCGGGGCATCTCCCGGGATCAGCGCACCGGGGGCATCTCCCGGGATCACCGCTCCGGGCTGGGAGCCTTCCAGCCTATTTCGGGATGCGCTCGGGGCACATCCCGAGCTGTTCCCGAGTTCCCGGCTCTCCCTGAGTTCCCGGCAGGGATGGGATGCGGAAGGCTCCTGGCGGGATGAGCTCAGTGGCTGCGTGGGGGAAGCCGCCGGTCTAACGAGGATAAACCTCAGCCGGGCAATCGGGGCTGCTGAGAACCCGGAGCTGCCAGACAGTGCTGCAGCCAGACCAGGGGGCTTTTCCACACCAGGACGTTCCCCCGGTCCCGGTGAGGGTGCTGCGGCTGTGGGGAGGGATGCCAGGCCAGCGGGCAGGACTGCCTGGCTCCTCTAAATGCTCCTGGTTTGGCTCCTGCTTCGAGCACTGCAGGAATCCAAAATGGAGCCAGCCCAAGCATGGGGATGCTCTGTGAGCTCAGTCAGGAATCTCTGGCTTTCCTGGGGGGCACAAAAAGTTTTCCAACACGAAGTTTTCATTGTCCTGAGGGGGTCCCTGGCCTCAACAAAGTCCCCATGAGCCACCACCATCCCTCATGGCTGCGCTCCGGCCAAAGCCATGGCCTGACCCCCTCTGAGCTGTGATTTTGGGAGGGAGAAGGGACCTGCAGGACGGGCTCTGCAGGGCCACCGCGGTGCTGAGTCAGCTCCCCGTGGGTCCATGGAGCTCTCTGCCCCCCCTGCCCCCTTCCCCTCACAGAATCCCTGCAGCAGGAGCAGGGATCCATTCCGGGGACCCCGGGGCTGCCTCACGCTCGCACCGTGCCGCCCTGGATCTTCAAAGCTCCTCGGTGCCAGGAATTAATTACAGCCTGTGCCGCAGCTGCCTCCAGCCCCCTTTATATAATCTCAGCTCTTGCTTTGCTTCTCCTTCACAGGAGCCACTTGTTAACCCCAAATCACCCACGGGTGATCGTCCCGGCCGTCCCAGCTCCCTGCAGAGAGCCTGGCTGGTGCTGTCCAGCCTGGGGACAGGGCTGTGGCATTGCTGGCACCACCGGCACCTGGCAAAGCACTGGAACAGCCAAACGAGGAGCGAGCAGAGGGGAATGAGCAGTGGAGCTGGGCCTGAGAGGGGACCTGCTCCAGCAGAAGGTGCCCCTGTCCATTGCAGTGGGTTGGAAGTCGATGGCCTTTAAGGTCCCTGCCAACCCAAACCATTCCATGATTTTGATTCCAAGGGATCCCTCCCCTGAGGCCGCAGGGCCCTGTCCACCTCCCAGCCCAGCACTGCAGCCAGGACAATCCCTGCCCCTCACCCTGCAGGGCTCTCCGTGGCCCCACATCTCCCAGTATCCACTCCCAGTATCCCCAGTACAGCCCATCACCCCTGGCTGCTCCTACCAGAGCGTCCCTGGGCTGCTCCTTGGCGGGTCCTGCCCGGTCACTGCTCCGTGTCCCAGCCAGGTCAGGGGCACAGGGTCTCCCCAGCGCTGGGCGCGGTGCTCCCGGTGTTCCANTCCGTGGCCCCACATCACCCAGTATCCACTCCCAGTATCCCCAGTACAGCCCATCACCCCTGGCTGCTCCTACCAGAGGCTCGACCCTGGGCTGCTCCTTGGCGGGTCCTGCCCGGTCACTGCTCCGTGTCCCAGCCAGGTCAGGGGCACAGGGTCTCCCCAGCGCTGGGCGCGGTGCTCCCGGTGTTCCACTCTGCCGTGCCCAGCTCTCCGTTCCCACCGCTCCCGTACTCGTGGGTTTTAAAAGCTAAAAAAAAAAAAAAGGAGAAGGGAAAAAAAAAAAAGAAGTCTGTTTCCTGAGAGACCATTAGCACGGTGGAAGACGGAGATAATAATAGCCTGGGTTTGTATGGGAGTTCTGATCTGGCAGGGATGGTGAGTACAGCGGGGGCTACGCTGCTGCTGCTGCTGCTGCAGCCACCGCTGGGGAGGGTGGGGACAGCACAGACCCCGCTGGGTGCCCTGCTGGACCACCAGCACCCCGAGAGGGAGGAACAGCCCCGGGGGAGGCTTTGCTGCTGGCTCAGGCTCCAGAGAGCAACCACTGAGCGTGGAGGAGCCTCAGCACCAACCCACTGCCCAGCACGGACCTCGTGCCTGCAGCCCTGCAGGGTCAGGGGAATGTTTTTGCTCTTTCTGGGATAAATTGGATGTGAAGGTCCTTGGGGGTGTTTTTATGGGCTCAGCTGGGTCACGGGGCCATGGGGGTGACAGTGGCTTTGGAGGTGCCAGCAAACAGCTCCCAGGGTGATCCCAGCTGTCCCAGGATGTCCCCAGAAGGGATTGGGGCTGGGTGGGATGTCAGCTGAGGAGCAGTGCTTGGGACACCAGCCCAGGACGGTCACATCTCTGCAGGGCAGGGACACAATGACAGTGTCCCCAATGACAGTGTCCCCAATGACAGTGCCCCCCTCGCTGTGTGTGGACAAACCAAAGCCGTAACCATCAGTGAGCCTCTCCATTGAATTCCAGCCCCAAAACTCCGCTCCTTGCTCCCAGCTTTGGCTCAAATTCAGGATTTGAGGTGATCTGACAGAGACACGCTGCGAGCCAGCTTGGGCTGGTGGCCTGGAGCGTCTCCCCCTAAACATTCCCTTCACACGGCCAAGGCAGCAGGGGTGGCACGGCACAGCCTGGCACGGTGGGAGCTCCCGGGTGGCACTGCCTGCCTGGTGTCCGCCTTGGCTGTAGAATCAGGGAGTTAATTGAAATATCAACTTCATTAACTTCCCGCAGCCCCCTGAGGTTAATTAGGGTGGCGGTGGCGCTGCTGGCGGGGATGTGGCACCACTGCTGAAGGGGCTGGAATCCCTCTCTGATGATCTGCACAAACTCCGTGACACCGCGGCTGTGACGCGGTCCCTGGCGCGCTCCGCGTTATCCCGAGATCAGGGAGCGCCGAGGCGGCTCTGAGGGAATTCTGCAAGCTCAGAGTGTAACTTTGGCCAGCGGGCTGGGCACTGTGGGGTCCCAGCTCCATCCTCTGTTCCCAGTTCCACGCCGCGGGTTTTACTGGTGGATTCTGCAGCGGGTTTCGTGCTGCTGGGGGAGCAAGGAGCCAGATGGGCTTTGGAATGCCTCCAGCAGGATGCTGAGAGCCAGCCATCCCCAGGACCCGCTCCCAAAGCCTCTGCACCACCCTGTGCACCCCAGGACTTGAGCCTGGTCCTGTCTCTCCATGGGCTCTGCTTCTCTCCCATGGCTCAGCCATTCCCAATCTCTGCTCGTCTTCCCGAGACCTGGCACGGTCCCTGCAGCTCACAGGAGCCCTCAGCCATGGGGAAGGATCCAGCGGTTCCAGCATCCATCCCACAGCCTCAGTCGGAATTCCAGGGAGCAGCAGTTGGAGCAGCAATTATCCCATGGTTGATGCTGCCCAGACCTGCCGGCTGCTGCGGCTCCTTCCCCCGCCTGGAAATCCTCACCGCTGAGGTGTGCGGGGCCCTGGAGTCTATTTGGAGCTTTCCCTGACATCCCCGCTCCTCTGATCTCGCTGGATCTTACGGGAGGCGCTTTCAGAGCAGCGCATCGCCCTCCCCGCCGGGAGGTGACAGTGACGTCCCCGGCTCCCCGCGCCCCGCCGAGCCGAGCCCCTTCCTTCCTCCCCCTGCCCGGGCGGCTGCCACGAGCCATCAATCCCCGGGGCTGCGGCGGGAGCTCAGCCCGCCCGGGATCCAGCCTGACCTAATTCAAAGCGGCAGCGTCCGGAGGGCAGCGGCACCGGGGGCAGTTCCCGGCCGCCGGACGCGTCCCTCGGCACCAGGGACAGGGGATCCATCCGAGCGCGTCGCTGCGGACGCACGGCCGGGGCAGCACTGCCAGATCCCGGTTTTTGTCCAGCTCACCACAATTTTCTCCTCTTCCACCATTTCCACGAAAGCCTAAGCCCGGGGACTCGCCCGAGAGGTTTGGGATAAACTACAAAAGAAGGGATTTGCGGTGCTTGTTTGGAAGGGGAAGGGAGCTGCAGCAGCTCAGCTCCTTTGGAACCTGCCCAGGATCACCTTCAAAGCCCTCACCTTGGCTGTCACCTCCTCCTCTCCGGGACCCCCGCGCCCACGACGGCCCCGCTCAGACCCGACACTCTCCGTGGGAGGGTCCCCACGGGTGACCCCGGCTCTGCGCTGCCGGGGCAGGGCGGTCCCTGCTGTGGCAGCGCCCGCACCCATCCTCAGAGCCCTGCGGTCCCCACCGCCACCAACCCCGCCGGGGAACCGGGGCTGCCCGGCCCCGCCGCCCGCCCCGGGCCCCGCAGCGCCGGTACCTGCGGCAGGCGGGGGGGCCCGGGCAGCCGGGAAGGGTCGGTCGGTGCCGGAGATGGAGAAGGACGAGCAATGCCGGGGGGACGGAGTGGCCCCAGAGCCGGGCGAGGATAACGCGGGGGTCAGTCCCGGTGCCGGCGGGGACCGGACCTTGTGCCGGGGAAGAAGCCCCGGTGCCAGCGCCGGTGACGGTGCCGGTGTCAGTGCCAGTGGCGGAGCCGGCGCTGGTGGAGGCCGGTCGGTCCCGGTGCCGCGATCCAAGGACTGCTTTCGGTGCCGGGATAGCAGGGCCGGTTCCGGTGACGGTACCGGTAGCGGTACCGGCGGTGAAGCGCCGCTGCCCGAGGCTCGGTGGCCGTCCCGCTGCCGGCTGCAGCCGCCCAGA
>VYZT01010539.1:0-21731 GCA_013400735.1 Pomatostomus ruficeps
CCCCCCCCAGGGGAAAAAATCCCTGCTATCGGGGATCCGAGATAAGGGCTAGCCAGCCGCACCCATCTCCGAGCCAACTCTTTGTCCCTTCTTAATCACCCACCATTAAGGTTTCCCAGCAACTAATCACTTGCCCATTATCCCCCCCAGCAACTAGAATGGGGCAAAATTCCAAGATAGAGAGACAAACAAAAAAAAGAAAATTATCCCAAACCCTGACACCATGAGAGCCAGATATCACAACAAAACCAGTGGGGTGTCATGCTTTCCAAGTCACAGAAGTGCCCTACCATAAGATGGGTCAATAGCTCAGAACAGGATATATTTTTTTATTCATTTTAATAGGAGGGAGGGAGATTTAGTGAGAAAGAAATTGCAGAAGCTAGCACACAGATTATATAAAAAAAAATAGATTTACAAAAGTACTTTGCTGGGAAAAGTGAGATTAAATATTGCAAGACATAATTAATGTGTTATGGTACTTGAAGACTAAAACAAAGAAATTTTTTTTGTATCCTCAGCTTCCTTTTTCTAAGCAAATTCCTGGGATTTCCTAGAACATTACAACTTCTAGTTGTTTCCTGTGATTGAAAGGTTCCACTGTTAAAGGAAGTGCTGGTCTTGGCAGAAAGCATCACTGTCAGTTCAGTCCTCACTGGGGTCAGTGGGAAACTGCTGGCTGTCCAAAATACAGCTGGATTGACTTCTAGGGGACTTAAAATCCTGAGGCTTATGAGGATGTGGAAATTCTCAAGCGTACATTTGTCTTTGGAATCATCATGTACATGACAGATATCATAAGAATCAAGTTTGGGCTGCAACTTGGACATACCCAAGGAAGAACGGGCAGCCCTTCTGCATCTGGTGCTCAAGGCCCCTCATGTGGCTGTGAAAACAGCTTCCTGAAGTGGTGAGTTCATCCTGCCCAGGGAAAATACACGCAGGGTTCCCTGGTAGCCTGTAGAAAAATTCCAGAATCACGGAATGGGTCAGGTTGAAAGGGACCACAGTGGGCCATCTTGTCCAACTTCATGCTCATTCGGGGTTATCCTAGAGCACCATGGCACAGGATTGTGCCCAGGCAGTTCTTGAATATCTCTGGTGAGGGAGACTCCACAGTCTCTCTGGGAAATCTGTTCCAGTGCTCAGTCACTGCACAGTAAAGAAGTTCTTCCTCATGTTCAGGTGGAACTTCCTGTGCATCAGTTTCTGCCCACTACCTCTTGCCCCAGTGCTTGGCACCACTGAGTAGAGCCTGACTTCATCATCTTGACACCCTCCTTCCAGATACTTACAGACATTGATGAGGTCTCCTCTCAGAGATCTCTTTTTGAGGCTGAACAGCCCAACTCCCTCATCCTTTCCTCATAAGAGAGATATGCCAGTCTCTTAACTATCCTTGTTACCCTCTGCTAGACCTGCTCCAGAAGCTCCACCTCTCTCTTGTACTGAGGAGCCCAGAACTGAACGCAGCACTCCAGATGTGACCTCAACAGGGCTGAGTATAGGGGCAGGACCACCTCCCTTGTCTTGCTGGCAATGGTTTTCCTAACACACCCCAACATTCTGTTGGCCTTCTTGGCCCCAAGGGCACACTGCTGGCTCATGGAGAGCCCCAGGTCCTTCACTACAGCTGCTTTCCAGTAGGTTGGCCCCCAGCACTGAGGCCAAGTTGGTAGTGAAGGTCTGTTGCTGGTTTGCTTTTGGCCTTTCTATGGATGCAAGCTATTCAAAGGGAATATATACTCCATGACCTGAAGTAGTATCTCTGTTACTGGGCTCCAGATACAAAGAGACATAATATAAAAAGTGTGTTATAAAAAGAACAAAATATTGACCTGTTCCTGGCAGGTTCAAAGTGTTGTGTTGTTACTTTTCCTGATCCCTGAGTAGAGAACACTGTTTAGAAAAACAAACAAACAAGAAGCTAATTTTAAGCATTTCAAATCTAGTCATCTCTGAGCTTCAGAAGAACAGACACCAACTAGTTTTGTACCAAGAGTGTGATGACCAGAGCTGATTTTAAGTCATAGCTTATACTTTCATGGACATTAAGGATAAGATTTATTCTGGCCTAGTTCTCAACAAGTTGCTTAATCCCAATAGAATTGCCCAGTCCGTGAGATGTCTGCTTTCAAATGTCCTTGAATAATTTCTTAATCATCTGGCTTTTGGAAAACTTGTTTCTCCACAGCTTCTGTAAAAGAGGAAACCTTATGCAATGAAGAATCCAACACTCACTGGGCCAGAAAGAGAGGGAGAGGGAGCATGACACTTAAGAGTTAGCAGGTTACAGGGCAGTTTCTATATTTTACCCAATGTTTGCTTAAAGTGACTCACCCTTCTTTGGGCATCAACCAAAATCCTGAGAAAAGCAGGTACCAAAGCTCAGCCTGTCCCATCTGACTTGCTCTAGGGAGCTGTGAGTGATGGAGTGCATGTGATTTGGTGTTCAATTCTCAGGTGCCCGGCTCTGCTGAGGCCTAGTAAAAGGAAACTGGAGCTCTAAGCTTTCGGGCACAGCCAGAAAAATTTAGTGTTGCAACAATACCTGTACTTCAAAAACTTAATTTTGCTTTTGGACTAATGTCCACTCTGATCTATACACACTGCACGTGTCCTGTGCCTTAGTACTCACCTGTGCGTATTTCTTTATCTCCAGCCTTGCCACTCCTGCTCCCTTACTGGATTATTTTTATTTAAACCTACAGCCTTTAGGAAGAAAATTTTTTTGCAGGATTGAGTTCTGTATCAAAATGCCTTTTCATTTTGGTATGAAAATTTGTAATTCTCTCTAATGTCTCTTCCCCTTCAGCAGTCACTTGAAGAGTAAAATATCTGCTAGTACTAAATGGAGTTTTGGTAATGGGGTACTGGTGCAGAGTAAACACTTCTCCACAGCATTTGTGTACTTCAAACCATTTCTCATTTGTGCTGTTTATTCTAAATTGAGCATACGGTTATAATTGGAGACCATTTCACTAGTGTTTGTTAATACTGGGTCAGATTCTACAGCACTGGCTACATCCAAAAAGTCCTTACTTGCACTAGCAAGTTCTGTTAAAAGTAATGGTAATTTAATTCCTTTTTGACTGCCTAATCTGGCCCACATTTAGGGATGCAACAACATTTTTTACAGTACTGGTAAGACAATAAAAAAACTTCATAGAAAAAAAATTTTAAGCTCTTGAAGAAAGTGATAGCTGATGTCATAAGTATCATTCTTTCCAAATCCTTCTTATAGCAGTGTAGAGTGGGGACCTTCTCCTGAAATATTTGCCAGTATTTTCAGCTTCACACATCTTTTTCAAGAGGTTATAACCTTCCTAACAGTAGTTTGAACAGAAGGTTGTTGTGAAAATGTCTTTTCCTATCTTGGAAGAGTGATATTGGATTTAGATTGAAAAGTAAAATAACCGTTAATATTTTTTAGGTACTTTTCTGAGACATTTGTTCATGTACTAAAATGACATGTGGAAACAGTTAGCAAAATGTTCACTTTAAAAAGAAGGAAGCATAGCATTGATGGAGAAGGACGAGCAGTATGGTTTTACACCCTTTTAACCATTGCAAGAAATCTGTTTTTAGCAGTGTTACGTGTCATGTTTAGTACCAAAGAGGGGCTTGAGTCCTATGTAAATAGAGACATCTGGTATACACCTCTTTCAAAAACCTGGCACTCTCTATTTCTGTTCAATGGAGGGCTCTCAGCCTCTCTCCTGGGGTCACACATAAAGCTGGGAGCTAATCACACATCCACAAAGACAGTCTGCTGCACTGCTCCCAGACTGCCATTGTGACAACCACCCAAAGTGTGTCTGCACTCCCTGTGTTCCCATCTAGTCTTCTGTCAGTGCTGTGCTTTCACTTAAATCTTCCTTGTGGGGTTTTTTTCTGCACTGTATTTGTAAAAAGGGAAAAACATCCCGTCTTCATTGTCTTGCCAAACCAATTATATCAGTCTAACTTACTTTCTGTGGAAAATTTTAGCAGTCCTGATATTTTGAGAAGTCTTCTTGTACTTCATCTTCACTTAAATATAGGTCATTATACAAGTGACTTTACCCATTCACAATAAATTCAGACTCTTACCTGCCCACACTGAGAAAAGATGCTTTAATGAAACTTCCACTGCCCCTAGTCTTATCACGTTAGCATTTTCAAATAGTATGGTAAGTATCTGGAGTGAAATTTATCCTCTCTCAACTTGAAAACACTCTTTCTAGTCTTGTCTTTTTCCATTCACCATGTGCTTTGGGACCTCATCTCCTGTGACCAGAATTCATATTCACCTCATTTAGACACTGCCACTTGAAAGCTGACATCTAGACTGTGCTATCTCTCTAGGGTAGGGCTCTAATTGAAGAGAGGCAATCCAGTTCACTGATCTGAAGGTGGAAAGATTAGTATCTAGAAGTAATGGTTTCTCTCCTTTAACTGCAGAAGGATCCTAGGAACTGACTTGACCATACTCCATAACTTTGTGATGGTTATGTGGTATGAGTCCTATTCCATTATTAGCATGTATATTAATAAGTATACATATTCAAGTATATTCATAGTCAAGCATATTAGAGATGTGATGATGCAAAAAGGCTTGAGGGAAGAGATAATACTCCATGTTACCAGTTCCATTTATAAGAAAGAGGGGGCATACCTAAAGCTGCCAGTTACACACAATATATTAGCTGTTGCTAATGAGATCTTTGCTAGGTGCTCTCTGTGCTAAAAAAAGTTGAGGAGCAAAGAGTCTTCTGGAAATTTAAGTGGAGAGTTGAAAAGAGAAATATGACAATTACTGTTAGAGTTCAAATTTGTTTATCAAGACTTTTAAATGAAATAAGCCAGAGATTTACAGAAAAGATTGCAATTTAGGCCTAAAGAAGGAGCTAATGTTGGTCTTCTTTCAACATTAAAACCCTGTTCAAAGTTCATGATCTACCAAGATTTCCTAAGCTTATCAGGAGAACTTCAAAGAAAATGTCTAAGAGTGGGTGTCACCAAAGAAATAAACAGGGGCTAGCATAATTGTAAAATTCAGCATGTGAAAAAGTACTAGGCAGACAGTCAAAATGACAAGAACAAATACACAAGAGGGTAGAACTCTGTCTGCCAACAGTTACAACAATATTGCATATTGCTCGTGTTCCCGCTTACGGTAACATTGTGCTAGCACAGCTTGCTTGATCTTTCTGGATCTAGTCCTGGTTTTCAGTGATGTGAAAGCAGAATCATCCACATGTGCCTCTTGCTTTTACTTCTCCTTTGAACTAAGAGCTGAGGAAAGTGGAAACTTCTTGTGAGTGTTGATATTATACCCTACGGAAGGTTGGGCTGAGAAGCAGGAGTTGAATATCTTTGTATATATTCTTCTGTTACACAAGAAATTATTTTTTAATGCAATCAAAACATTGGCCCTGGATCCTATTGCACTAAATAGTGGTGTTAAGAGTTCTCTGCAAGCCAGATGAGCAAAAATAATGAAAATACTAATCAAAGTTCAAAGCCAGATTTCTTGCTTCTGATGGGAAAATACATCAGATTCTCCAAATCTTGTCTTTCTCTGATTCTCACTTTAATGACTTAATATGTTATTCAAGATATTTTAAAATACTTTAGTTGAATGAACAGTGCATTTTCAAATGTCAGTTAATTTCTTCTGTGAAATTATTAAAAAGTATTAGATAAAAGATTCTGAGTATAAGGGCTTTTTGTGTTTGTTTCAGTGCTAATGAATAAGTCAGCTCTATGCCTGGCTACTAACAGTCATTATCGTTGTTGCTACAACTACAGCTATGCAAGAGAAACATCTTGAGGAAAAGCAGCTGCATCATCCTCAATATAAAGAAGAAATCTGAGTGCTTGGAAGCCTTTTTATGTACAGTCTAACACAAGCAATACCAGCCTCCCATTATTAGCAGACTTTCCTGGTTGAAATGTAAGACAAATAAAAGGAAAAAACGTCTGCAGTCCAGGGAATTTGTTTTTCTTCCTTCTGAGCGCTAGAGCAAAAGCTCAACTGGGCTATTTGTTGGTATCCTGAACCATTATTATTCTTCAAGTCTCATTAAAACAAAAGAAAACAAAACAAAACCCCTGCCTTTGTCTCAGGTCATTCCAGAACATTTGCCCTCTGCTGTAATGTATGCAGGCAGGAAATGTTTTTCTTCTTTTAAAATGAGCAGTACAAGGATATTGTGAAGAATGTATGTAGAATAATATGCTATCAGCACCCTCCAGTTGTTTGTTATGGCCATTTTTGGCCCAAATGGGGACACCGAGTTCCCTTGAATTCTCCCGGTGCTGGCAAAGTCATCTCTGTGTGATAAAAAAACCCCCAACAAACACGTCCTGATAAGTTTCAGAGAATTACTGTTCTCAGACTTATCTCACTGTTTAATTCCACTGCAGAGAAGCAATGCAGTTTTACAACAGACTTGACGCTTTACTGTATATTCGTCAGTGGTGACTGTGCAGTTTTACCTTCTCACATGCTTTGCTTCTCTCTGGAGGAGATAATAAAGAGGACATATTCTCTTGTGTCCTGTGAATGGATGTGGCCTATGCCCTATGCTTCAGGACACTTCAAAACAGCAGACCCTCAACTGCAGTCATGGATAGGGGCCTTTTCTATAAAAAAAAGCCTTGTTTTGCTGGAGGCAGTGGACTGAATAGGGTTATGACATGCCAGAGATGTATGGGAATGTGGGGCTACTTCATAAGCACAATTTCCAATCTCAGGATGTTTCTTCGCAGCAATTCTGTGTTACAAAGTTAATATGGATGTTTTATGCAGAAAGCTTTATGTTCTGAACTTAGGTGACGAGGGTTGGTCTCTCAGTTAGGTCACAAGCCCAGGAGCAAAGCAAGGGTAAGCTTCCCTTTTGCACAGAGAAAAAGAGAGAACTGACAGCAGTGGAAAAGTCCTCCAACTTCCTCAGAAATTTTCCTAGAGAAAGCAAAAAATTCTCAGGGTATTCAAGGGTCAGTGGTGTTGGCTGCTTGGCTACTTTATTGCCCAGCTTATGGCAATTCTCTTCTATGCATATTTTGCATATATCCACAAGGAATAGCATTTATAATTGCACCCAGAACAGAAAGCAAAGCTCATTTTCGAACTGTGGATGCCAGCTGGCAAGTACAGGGCTTGTTTTCTTTCTGAAATATAGACTTTCTTTTTAGCCTTAGCAACTACCTCCTACTTCCTCTCAAAATATGTGTTTGATGCTTGGTAAAGATCTCTGTGGTGATATTACTGATCAGAGGAAAAAGGTGGAAGGATGGTCAGGATGATAGCCACAAATTTAGGAAACCTAAATTAAAATCTCTGTCATATATTTCCTTGTGTTATCTTTGACAAATCACTGAGCCACAGAGCCACAACAAGCTTCGTTTTCCTCAACTTCTGTGCTTCAATTTTACATCTGTCAAATGTGAAGCATAGGATTTCTGTAGCGTGAATTTATGTAAATTCAGATTGTGAAGTTCCTGGATATTAGCTGTCATGGGGGCCACATTGTTTTTTAAACTAAGACTTTTGAAAGGGTTCATGAAGATATATGACAAGAGGACTTGCTTTTACTTATATGTTTATTCTCATCATGAGGAAGCTTAGTCTGAACACAAGAATAAATGCCATGGAGCTGCGGAAGAGGATTTCTTCATTAGAACACATGTACAAACCCTTGAAACCTTGTTGGGAGAAACTGCTCCTCTCCGTTAGGTTTTCCAGAAGAATAAGTGTAAAAGAATGGTTGAAATAATAAATTAGTCTGCAAAAATAGGGTTTCCTGTTGAGTAATCCAAGGCTTTATTGTTTCTCAGGGAGCAGAGAGCTGCAGACTCTTTAAAAAAAGAATCAATGCACTAATTAGCACAGACTAATAAAGTAACTGTTAACATTACTTGACATGCCTCTGGAAGTATATTTATTGCCCCCAAAATTCCCCAGTGATAGTTTTCTGACTGGTTTTGTTTGTTTTGTGGTATTTAGAGTCTATAGATATGAGATATAATTTAAAATACACGATGATAAGAAAAAGTTTATTTCATTTAAATAATTATTTTACTTTCTTCTTGTCAGGTACCTATCCAAATCTTTCAAAAAACTGATAAATAAAAGTCTCAATCCTGGCCCCACTAGGAAAGAAAATGATTGCCTGTAGTCAGAATTAAGACAGTGGGCTTTTGCAAATAACAAAACACACCCAAGCACTGTGGTCAAGAGTCCTTTTGAGTGAACCAGCACGAGGATCAACTTACAATTATCTAATGTAAGTGCATTGCTGTTGTGGGACCTGTTGTCTGTGATCTGGGGCTGAAGGTAAGTGCTACAGAGGCCAGCACCAACAGAGTATGAGCAGCGTAACAGAACAGGCACAACATTTCCCACAGCTTGACCCAAACTCTGCAACATCCTCTGGAAAGAGAGCTAATATTTCAAGAGGACAAGTTAACCTTCAGCTGCTTGCCTTAAAAAAGTAATTCTCAGTTTTGTTAGTGCAGTGCAGCAATGAACCCCTTTGCAGTGGTGACAGCTTCAGAGTGATGCTTATTTCCTACCCACCAATGCCATCTGCAAAGTTTTTAGTGAGCTACTGCAGTAAGAAAACTTTTGAGAACAGAGTTTTGTAATCAATGATTTTCTTCTCAAGCCTTAATGTTGTTAACTTTAAGAAGTCATTAGAATGCTGACATGAACAGGAGACAATACTTATGGGTTTTAATGAATGCAAATGTGGGGAGGAACCCTTTTTCATCTTATAAGAAACAGAAGGGATTAATCTAAAATGGTATACTTAATTACTCAAATCTTTGGTGAAAAGCAATAAAAATGAGAGCCTCTGATTACTCCTATATTTCTGAAATAAAATGTTGATGCCATTAGCTAAGAAATATTTCAGTGACAGTTTGAAACAAATGTCTCCAATACGCTTTCAATACAGATTTTAAGGGTTCGTTATTCTTGGTTTGGTTTATGCCAGCTGAACATTAAAAACAGATTTTCTGAGGCTTAGGGAGCATGCATCCTTTACATGATGATTAATTCTCAATAAACATGTCTTTAACAATCAGTTGGTTCACTCTATATGTATAACAAAGAATTCAAGTCACAGAATCCTCATAAGATGCTTATTTTAAAGTGCTATAATTTCCCTGCTTATCCTGTACTTTCTTCTCTAATTCAATGGAAAACCGATTATTACATAGACATAAGAAATGTTTCTAATTTGGCTTTTGCCAATCTTCTCTTAGCAGATATTACTTTCTGACAGATTGCCCTAGTTTAATATAGAAGCTGCATAAATAAGATGATGTCAGGAAAAAAAAGTTTGTCAGAAAGAAAAAGTGCACTTCTTTGGTTCCTACAGAGAACAGTTGCATGTGAATAGATACATGTTTTCTGAAAGACATAATTCTATGCCGAGACTAGTGGCAGCTGATTGAGACCTAAAAGGTTCAGAGTGGCCTCTCCAAAGACTGGAGGCAGATTAAAATTTTTCTAGTGTCATATCAGGGAAAATGTTTTAGTGCAGATTCATTCAAGGACTCAAAAACAACTGCAGCCATTTAAAGTGGTTGTGTCAAAACAAGTCTTGCTACAAATTTTCTTAAAATTTGAAGACAAAAGGAGATTAAAAAATCCAGACCTCAATTTTGTAGCTCAGTCAATCTTCTCCATTATCTAAGTCATGGGTGAAAAGCGCTGTCAGGTAGAAACCCTGTAAAAACAGGTGATGTCATCTTAAAATTGGGAAAAACTTGATATTCTATCTTAATTTAGTTTTGAGGTTTTGCCTTTATTTTAACACAAAATCCAAATCCAATTAAGATTTGGTAACATAAAGATTTAAGCCAACAGAGACACTTAGAAGAACAACAATTCTTCCCTCATCCTAATTCCAGTCATTTTGTGAGACGGAGTTTTCCCTCTCAATCTGATATCAATGTATCACCCATGCAATGCTGGTCATTTTTATCTGAATTATTTATGGTTTTTCTGAAATTATGAGATATTTGTGTAGAACAATATGTATTTGGCTGTACTTTTATTTTTTCAAATATATTTATATGTTGACACCTTCCAGCACAACTTTATAGATATGGCATATTCTTTCTGGCAAGTGTAAGGCTTTCAACCCTTACTCACCTACATGTCTAAACAGAGGGGAAGAAAACCATTGCTATATGATAGAGATCATTGCTTGTCTTTTCTCAGCTCTTCTGTGCCATCTGCACAGGTGTTCAATATGAAAGTAATTATTTTTGGGTTTGTCTCTTTTAATGACTTTAGATACACAAATACCTTTGCCTGTATGTCCCTTTATCCCTATAGGAGGGGATGACCACAGCCTCCTGCACACCGTTGTGCTGTTAAAGAGCTGCATGAAGTTAGAAAGCAGTCTGCTTGCAGGGCAGGATTTGGTGTAATCCATCTGACTATACTTCCTGTAAAACCTGTTAAGACAGGGGTAGAAAAGTGCCCAGAGGGTAACCCTAGAGCTAAGCTTTCTGAGAATCACAGGTATTATTGTAGAGAAACTGCAGAACCTGAAGCTTTTGCAAAGCCAGGGAATGAAATCCTGGTTTCATTTAAGACAGCAGGAATTTTGCTAGTGATGCTACCAGGTATATCTGTTCAGGTGAGATGCAGGGCCCTTATTTCCAGCAAACCCTTGTGTATTCACAGGTCCAAATAAGAACATTTTATCTCTTCTAGGGGAAGGTAAGAACTCTTCACAGCTGAATGATCTGCAGGAGCTGTGGCTAGAGACAAAAAACTCCAACTTTTCCCTAGACTATTTGGAATCATCTGTGGTTATGTTGCAGATCAAGCAAATGACATAACATTTTTTGCCTGCCAGTTTTATTGCAGAGGATCACAGGCTTAGCCTACAGTAAACTACCTTACTTTGCCTTTCTTTCTTTTTCCTTTCTTCCCAGAATAGCTCAGAACTGAGGTTGTCCAAACCATGGTTACTTCACAGGGCTTTTTTTTACCCCAGCCCCTGGGCCAAACAGTAGGTGTAGCACAAGGCTGAGAGTAAGCCTCTGGGCAAAATGCTAATGGTCAAGCTGGTGACCCACTTTGCACAGCTGACAGGTGTGTTCTTCCTCTGAGGCTGCCCCTGCTACAGGGCAGGTCTGGGCTCTCAGAGTGGTGTGTGTGTACAGCTGCTCACAGAAAATGGAGGAATAGACCTATCTGGTAAGCAAGTTGTCCTATTAGCCCTGAATTTGAGACTGACCTTTTATTTGCTGGTGGAATCTAAGACCAGGTGGGCCTTTGCTTCTTGAAAATGGGCATATGGTTGTGTACAGGACTCATGTGATGATATTAATGATTGGTGATTAGTACAAGGAAATACCAGGCACGTGTCCTGTTCCATAGGTCATCAAGCTAGACATGGTTGCTATATTTCACGAAAATGCCTGAGAGCCTAAAGGCTTTCTAATAGCATTAAAAGTTTTATTATCTGGAGTAAGGTAATCAAATCTCTTGCTTCAGGGCACACGCTGATCTCCACAGGAACCAGGAAGGCATTTCCCACCACGAGGGCTTTGTGCAGTTGTCTGGGTGGTTCCCATCTTTTCCCAGATCGATGGTAAATGGAGCCTGTTGGAAGCAGGACACTTGAACTGCATGGAGTGACCCCCACATACCTGTGTCTCCATGTAGCTCTTAAAGAGCTAAAGATTTGGAATCCTACAGAAATGAATGCATTATGACAGGAAAGGTCCTGCAAAATACCTTCAAAGTGAAACCCTAGGCCAGCTTTCAGTCTCTATTAGGTAGGTGCAGTGCTCATTGAATGCACTCCCACAACAGAGAACAATACTTGGCAAGCTGCTTCTAGTGAGGAAAAATTATTAATATCATATGTCAAGTGCTCATAAAATGGTGTGGCACTTGTACACAGTGTCTTTTCTCATCTTAGGTATGAGGCTAGTCACTGCATCAAAGCAAGGCAGAGCGTTCACAGCATTGTTTTTGTTCTTCAGTTCCTGATGCACTGTCATGCCAGCCAGCTTCTCTGTACGCCCATCTGATAAAATCTGCGAACTGTTTTGGCTGCCTTCTCCTCCTCTTCTACTTTTAATTGTTTCTGTGGCTTTTTTATTCCCTTTTTTGTTTTTCTTCTCATTCTCTTCTGCCCAACTGAAGGAAATAATTTGTCAGTTGTTATTGAAATTTTTACTTTGATCTGGGTAATGTAAAATATTTTAATCCAGAATGAAATATGATGCTACCACTTTGCCATTAGGAAAAAAAGATTTTTTTTCTCATGGGAACATTTATCTAGACATATATATATACACATAATTAACAGCAGAATGGACAAAAGCAAGTTGCTTCAGCAAGGCAGCATTTACCCTTAGTTCAAGACAGGACTTCTTGATTTTTCCTGCTTAGAACATAATGTTTAAGTATATTTTTAAAATGATGTCACAGTCAATGTCCCTTTTGGGCCCAAATTTAATATGCATTTTGGCACCACAGTCAGTATTTTCCCCTAATAATACCCTATATTTTTGTCATTATTTTGCACAGCCTTGTAAAAGTTGTGATGCTGCAACTGAAGAAGAGTTTTGAAAAGCTACGTCTCAGACAATGAGGTCAAGAAGAGCAATTGGCTCCTCATACACTTTGTGAGTTTAATGACCAAAACAACTTGAGTTTTTGCAAAATGAAAGTTAGTCCTCTGTCTGGGAGAAAGAAGACAAAGTAGTCAAATTACTCTGTCATTTCTTTTTTATTTACTAGTTAAAAGGGGGGAACATCCCCCCCTTGCCCCCCATCCTCTGTTCAGTGGAAAATACAGAAGTAGCAAATAAGTAGGTACAAATATAATGCAGACCATAACAGTGTTACATTTGTCATACTGTGTGGAAACAGCAGAACAAGGTGAAATAATTCACAGAAAATACTACTGCTGGAGAAAAGCCTCCAGAGTTCATTTTGGGATCTACCCAGAAATGCAGGAACAGACAAGCTCTCAAAACTGTGCACCTGTGAGATGAAGCAGGAAAACCAGGAGTGACAACATCTTTCATATAATGGTCACTTGCACCTATTTTCTAAAGGGGGCCAAAGATTATTTGATTCTGCTTTGCACATCCTTGTGATGTTGTCATGATCTCCTTGTTCTTCCCTAGGGTTTGATACAAATGGCAAACTTGAGAAGTCCAAAGACGATGATAACTGTGGATTTTAAGAAGTGGTTTAGGGAAGGGAGAATAATTAACCTGAAGTGGGAAAACACTAAAGTTGTGACTTTTGATGCAAGAAGGGTGGAGTTTTAAATGGCCTTGGAGAAAAGGACAAGAACTGTTATCCTCCTGCAGGAAAAGGAAATCCAGTAGACAGATAACAGAATATGGTCAGAATTTTATTAATGGTTTTGCTTTTTGTGAACCAGAATGCTTCAGTACTAGAAAGCAGTGGAAGCAGAGGTTATGAGAAGCACAGCTGCAGACATATAAGACACAGCTGCAAACAGCTGTTAGAGCATGTTTCATTTGCTTCTTTGCTTCAGCAGAAGACCACCATACACTCAGTGAGACAGTCTAAAAGTGGCCTGCGATCATCATCCAGCCAGTGAGAAACAGCTCTCCTGGGCCGAGGGAGGGAGGATACACAGCCTGCATATGTTTTGGTGGGTTGAAAGGTAAGAGGAACAGAGTATCTGGGCAGGGAGAGAAGCATGCAGGAGATGTGAGAAGGTGAATCTGTCCCACCTAGAATGATTAAGGAGCCAGTTTTGTTGCCATTGCAAAATCACTTACAAAACACAATCCCAATCCCTAATAAGCTTATCTTTAAAAATAAGAGAAAGCCTTTCTTGCCTCAGAGTACTTGTTATGTGCTCAGAATGTGCTGTTCTCTTTCCACAAGCTTTTCATCTAAAAGTGAGTTTTTGCCAATCAGTCTGAGATGGAGCCCTATGAAACAGCATGGCAAAAGAACAAGGCTGCATGCCATTCAACTTTAATAAGTCAAGGGAGAAGATATTGTTTAGCCTTGCAGAGTTTATACTCTCAGATTTATAACTGTAAGTAATTAAAAGGAAGCAAGCCATCTTGGACCTGTCTATGCTCCAGCTCTTACAGGGCCCAGTGTCTCACATCTGGCATGGCTTAAAGGTCTGTGTCCTTTCTGAAAGGGAAGGGACTAATTGGGTTGCATGCTCCTTGCTAGTGGTGCAGGCAGCTCTGTGGGCAATAGGCAGAGTTCATGGGGTCTCCAGGCTGACTAGGGGAAAAGAAGAACTTTGCTAAACTTTTCCCTTCTTACAAAGCAGATTTTTTGGTCTGTTGCCATCACAGCGACTCCAGTATTTTGGACCCTTCTGTAAAGCTCTGGGCTGGGGAGTGAGTGCACATGCAAAGCCACAGCAGAGCTGGGGTCCTATGCTGCCTCTGGGAGGCAGGTGTGACCAGAAGCTGGGAGCAGGCTGGGGAGGCACGCAGAGGTGACAGATCTCCCTAGGAGTCTGGTCTGGTTTGTAAAATACACTAGGCAGAATCCTGGAGTTGTAGTCCTCCTATGACTCAGTCTCCATATTCCACTGCATAGTCATTTAGACTTCTCAGAGGTGTGTGCTGTCTTTGTCACCCACTATTTGAGCTCTCCATATGATTACAAGTGTACCTATAGCCTCCAGACCTCTATATTCAAGTGGGCATGAATATTCATTATCAGATTTTTTTTTTTAATTTTAAGGGGATAAAAGTTGTAGTGAAAACTTGTGTCATCTGAGAAGGGTTTTTTCAGTCATTTTGACTGGAAAAGACTGGGACAATACACACTATGCACTTTTATCTAGATTTTAGTAAATTCAGAGACAAATACAAATGACTCCCACTGTTCAAGAGCAGTTCTATAGCTGAACATATGTGCAAAAACACAGTGGAAAAACTGCTAACAAAAGTGCCCAGTGTCTAGAGCAGTTTAAATACAGCAATGGCAACAGCCTGGCTGCTGATGCACAGTCCTGCCTGTTGTCTTCTGGGGTTTGGACCAGCAAAACACTTGGGCTTAGAACCACAGACTGATATTATCAGAGCAGAGGATGATTTATTTTTGTTAAAGTCCTGAATGTAGATGTTTGCACAATCATTTAAAGTTGTTAAGTACTACACCTTTGGAGGCGTGTTGGCTTCCTTTTGGCAAATTTGAGACAATAATTGGGAACTGTGGCAAAACTACTCTAAATTCAGAAGGGCCACTGAGAAAAAACACAGGCCTAAACTAAAAGAGAAGAACACACCATAAAAAGAAAGAAAGGCTGTCAGTGGTCCATGAGGAGAAAAAGGAAAACCAGGTAGTATCATCATGACAGAAAAAAGTATCTACTGGGCATAAGCTATTCTTCAGGAAAGAAATAAAATGAATGATAGAATGAAAGGAAGTATTGACACTTAAAGTGAAGACTTTAGTCACAGTGATGGAAACTTTCTTATTAGTGTATAGATAGTTGAAGCATTGGTCTGCTAAATTTCTGGCTGAGACCAGTGGACATGGTGGTTAATGCCTTTGCCAGTCAGAATAGAGGAAGGGCTAAGCTGTTCTGTGGGTGCCATTTGTCACAGACAATCCACCACCAGCAAGAGTTTATGCTTTTGGCTGGCATATCCTTCCCCAAGCACCACTGCCAGCTCTGTCTCCATGCTCTGGAGCAGACAGGATTGATGATGAGCAGATACACAACAACAAAAAGAACAAAGTAAATACTTCTGCCTCCTTCAGGTCCACTGAAAGAGTTTTACAGTCTTGCTTCTTGCTCAGAGTACTTCAGAAAGCTGCTTCCCTGTCCTCTTATGGTAAGGATCCCAACACCTTAACCACAATAACACATCCTGAATAACTTTACTGAAGGTAATGGAACTTTTAACACTCTACATATATAATTTAAACCAGTTTACTGGATTGGATAGTCTATCTCCATTCTAATAAGCCATTCAGATGGCAAAATAAAGTATTTGCACACAAAGTCCCTGCTGGGAATGATCCTGGGAATGTTCAGACCACAGATCATATCTAGGAATTATTTGGGGGTGCTGGCTGGCAGAGACCTAGAGCATACCTGGGAGCCCTCTAACAGGGAGCTGTAGAGACAATTGCATTCCAGTGCATAGGACTGCTCTGGGCATGTATAATTTACTAACACAGTCATAACCCCATTGTCTAAAGCGGTTTACTCCAGGGAGCTTCTTAACTCCAGGATCTGCATACATGTTCCCTTGCCTCCAAACCATGTTCTGAAGTGAGAGAAAGGCAATCTCATGCTCTTGGGAAGAAGACTTGGATACACAAGTGAGAAGGGTAGCTGACCATCCAAACAACTGTGGGACCAGAGTGCTCTGGCACACATTTCCTCATTGGTCACAGTCACTCTTATTAGGTATTTCTTCATTTTGTGTCAGTCCTAGACCCACTTAATGTTTGTGACAGCAGGTCTTCGTGTGCATCTATTTTTCTTCTGACCCTTTTCTATGGAAAGTGGCTATATTTGCCTTTGAATTCCTTCCAGAGCACTATCTGGGCATGAACAGTTCTGTAATTAAACAAAACTATTTCAGCTCACAGGAATGACTGAGTGTAATTTATCTGAGAGGAAAGATGTATATGATCCCAATGGAAGCTTGGAAAGACTTTATCAGCACATCAGAATAATTTCACAGCTTAAGTAGAGAGGCCTAGAATAGACTCATGAGGTGCATGTGTATTACTAAGAGCTTTCCTACATTATTTTCATTGCACTTGCTTAAAAACACCCTGTATGGAAACAAAGTAAATTGTATTATTCATTGCACATTGGGCAAACACTTGGGAGTTATGTTTTGAACCCAGCAATGTGACTGCTGCTCAGACTGAGAGTTTCAGGGTTCATCAGAACTGCTCAAGTGATGATAAATGGAGGTTCATCTTCTCTCATTGCATTCATGATGTGCTTCACACTCCTAGAGACTTTAACAGTGTTAAAAGAGGTCAGAAGGGGTTTTGAATCTCAGAACATCTGTCTTCCAAGACCCACTTCTGGGGTCATGACCCCACTTTCAATTATACTGGCAAGCTTGTGCATAAAAGTAAGGTTGTGACCCTTATTTAGGAACTAGTGGCTTCAAATAAGCTCTGAGAAGATGGAATAAAAAAACATTTGCAAAGCAATGTATGCTTGGAATGCATGTCAAGTGTAGGGTACTTTCCAAAGAGACAAGACTAGGGTGAGGTCATGCAAACATGCAATGCTTTGTATTTCTGTTTAGGTCATTATTTTTCTCCATAAAAAGAGAACAGCTTACTGTTCTCAAGATGGAGGAATATAGCAGCTTCAGGGTTCTGTTTATTAGGTAATTTCGATCTCTGTCCTGCATTTACATCTCCAAAGTGCAGGTGTTACACACCTAGAAGTATATAGTAAAATTTTCATTGGAAACTGGGGTTCATTTGTTGGAAATCAGGACAGAGTGTATGCTACAAGCAGATTAAGCTATTAGCCAGTCAGAGGATGGCTGTGAAACACAGACAGGACCAGTCCTGAACAAGTCACATGTCATTCTGAGATTTATCAGATGTGATGTTTTCAGCATAGTCTGGAGATGAGTCCAAAGCATCACTGGGACTTTACCCTCTGGTTAAATACATTTTCTATTACATTTTCTTCAGCAAAGTGAATTTAAACAAAACATGCAGAGATGATGATTGAAATGGCCAAAGGATGAGAATTCTGCCTTGCAAGATAGGGACTGAGGACAGTGAAAGAAAGCATGGGTTGCACTCCTTAGGTACATTGGTGAGTAAAGAAAAGCAGGGGAAGGAGCTCTCTGAAGTTAAAGACCTGGTTGCACAGTTTTTATTTTTTTTTTTTAAATACAACTGTGAATCACCCTGGGTAAACTTTCATAAACTGAAAGAACTGGCAGTACTGCAAAGTTTTAGCAGAGTATGATGAGTCTGGGACAAGGAACCTAACTTCCTGGTTTTAAGACACAGCTTGCTGAATGGAATTGTATAGGAAGATGTATGCAGTATCAGTAGACAGGGATCAACTACACAGGCATCAAACAGGTGATATCCCTAGTCCCCAGGAACAAGAAGAATGTGATTATCCTTCTGCCAGTAATGTACCCTGGCTATGGTACATCACCCCAAACTCTCCTTAGCCTGACACTGGAACACTCACAGAAAACTAAGTTGAGGTTAAGTCTGCTGCTCTATAGCAGATTTTCTGATGAAGAGGATTGTTTTGCAGATATGTAGCCAACATTGCGCACTGCTCAATGTCATGTTATCACTTGCAGTTAGATGCAATTCGTCTCACTCTACAGTGTTTACCACTTCTAAGTGGGGGTAGTCAGTCATAATAGCATTCTTATAGTGTTAAGCAGCGTCTTCCTGCCCCATTTGCTCATTTCATTTTATGTGAAACAAATGTGATTTTCCTCAGTTCTTAATTATTTTAATTCCATGTATTCTTTTCACAATCAATTAACCTTTTTTTACATTTTCAAGTAAATGCTTATTCCTTTTCCTCCATCAATGATTCAGGTGGAAACTTCATAAGGATTACAGAAGGGATTAAAGGGTGACAAATGCTGCAGTCTACCTTGTACAATTTACTGACTTTTCAAACAAGATTTATTCCAGCAAAAGAAAAGACAATTCATACTCTAATTCTTTGTAGAGAGTGCAAACCTGTTGTTCAAACAATCCAATTCTGCAACAGAGAGCAGACAACACTCTTAGTCTTCCAAGAGTCCACAACTTTATTGAAGTTCAGGTTCTGATTGGAGTCTGGTCACTGGGCTCCAGTCCATCAGCTACTTTTTTTTTTTTTTTTTAATAAAATCAATAAAGGAAGCTCTTCCAGGCCAGAGAAGGCTCCCCTGGAGGCATATATCACATAGGGAGATGATAGAATTGAAATGTCCTTTCTTTCAATCATGAGAAACCTTCCCTGATCACCAAGATCTGTTGCAGTGACTCTGCATAGCTCCCTCAGCATTCATGAGTGTGTATCCCATTAGGTGCCATGGACTTACACTTGTCCAGTTTGTTTAGCAGTTCCCTGATTTGATCCTCATCCTCCAAGGGTAAGTCTTCCTTGTGGTGGACTTTCCCACTCATCTCAGGAGCCTGGGATTCCTGAAGATTGTTTTACCAGTCAAGACCAAAGTGAAGAAGACCTGAACACCATGTCCTCTTCTGTGTCTTTTGACAAAGGGCAGCTGTCCTATTCAGCAGCAGGCCCACATTTTCTTTCACATAGCCTTTTCTTGTTGCCTTCATGTCTCTCACCAGAATCACCTCCAGGTGGGCTTTGGCTTTCCAAATCCCATCTCTGAACAATAGAGCAATGTCTTTGTGCTCCTTCTGCACCACCTCTCCCTGCCTTGACCTCTTTTATGCACCCTTTTTATATTTGAGATTGATCAGGATATTCTTGTTCATCCATTCAGGCCTCCTGTCACCTTTCATGATTTCTTTCATTTCAGAATGGGCTGTTCTTGAGATTGGAGGAGGTGATCCTGGAAAACCATTAGGAAACACTACGGAGAAGAAAGAAGCCAATGAGCACAGAGCAACAGGCAGCAGCTATTATGAACACAATCCTATTTCCAGGATCACCCACTGCTTCACTGCAGGAACTGAGGTGGACTGAGTGTATCCTGCAGCAAGAATAAGGGAAATTGAGACTAAGAATTAAGGAGTATAGGTGTTTGACTTCAGGTGAGCCTGAGGAAGAGGTGTTTGCTTAAGTGTTTAATGATCTCTTTTTGTCTGATATCTGGATCAACGATCAAAAATTTCTGTTAATTGGTAATTCTGTTAATTAAATTAAGTAAAAGTTGTCCAGTTTTTGCCTTTGATGCTGGCAAGTGTAATAGCCAAACCTTCATTTCATGATGTCATGGACACCCTTTAGCCTATTCTGCTTTGATAAAGTGAAGATACATTAAAATCTTTGGAAACTACAGGTAAAGTCAGGTTAAGACTCTTTACCCTGTCTGAGTACTCTCAAGAGGATTCTGTTCTGTACTAGGGGAAAGCCAGCTGAGCTTTCCCCTAGCATATACAAACCTAGAGGAAGTTTTGACTACATGAACACATGCTGACATAAAGCTGATTAGGGCAGCCAGCTGATATGCTGGTTTGAATTTACTCCTGCACTTCTGTAACTGCTCAGCTTCCAAACTACATCTGGTTTGTATCTATTTTGGAATGATGGAGCAGACACACAAAAGGCTGCACTCATCTCTAGCTATTTCCTATTTCTTTGTTTGTTTAAAAAATGCAAATTCTGGAATTGAATAAACAACAACAAAAGCAAGGAAACAGTGTGAGTCTTTCTTTTAAAAAATGTTTCCAAAACTTATTTAATTGGATTCATAACAAGCTTAAGAACTCAGAAAGGGCATGGTTGGGCAGAGGATCCCTCTACTACATGGTCAAGAAGAGATGCATATGAAGACATCCAGATATATTGAAAATAGTATTCTGTCAGATCCTCACTAACAAAGGACTAGATAGCTTGTCCATGTCAGCCTGTTGTACTGTCAGAGAGTATTAATTCTCTGCCTACCATCCTAAACATATGAAAGTCAATGGGAACTGGAGTGGCAACACCTTCCAGGGGAAGGTCAACCTTTTTTTGCCCTATTGGAGCAGAGTAATTTAGCAACCCAGGAAACCCCTGTTCCTTTGTCTGGTTCTCTTGCCTTTTTGGCTCTTTTCTCCCCAGGTGTGAGGGAGGATGAGAAGTTGCTGAGTTAGTTTCGAAAATGTAAAATGTGAAGAAAGGGAAATTAGACCCTGGTTGTGGTTTAAATTGAAATGAAGATCAATGTCCAGCACTTTCAAGCATAATGGGTGTGTACACATTTTGGGAGCAGTTCTGTAAGTTTGATGTAAGTCAGTCTTCTTATGTAATTCTACCATACCTTGTTCAGATTCCTGTCTGCAGCTATGTTTATTATAGAAAATGTCTCTTCTAGGATGAAAAAAAATCAAAACAAAAATTTTGTTGTTCTAGCACAGTTCACAGTAAAATCAGGATTAGAATACTGCTTCTTACAAACAAAGGTCTGCTAGCTGCTACAGTGACTAAGCTACTTCATCCCTTGTTATGCTCTGAACTCTTAAGTGGACCCACAGTTTTACCTACTATCACGAAGCAGGGTGTGAAAGGAAAGGCACTGTAGAAGGCTGGGTGGCTTCTAAGGTGACTAGGTGACTTCTGATTACAAATGCAGGTGAGAATGAAGTCCCAATGGGTGCTTTTAATCTTCATGCTGAGGCTGCTGCACAGTCAGCATGGCTCCTACCAGAAGTAGGAGATCTGCTAGATGCAGCTTCAGCATATACGGTGAAAAACATTTCTTGTTGCCATCGATCTTGTTTGTATGTGGGACACGTATCTGTGATTGAAAGATCCTTTTTCAGTTAATAGTCCTTTCCTCTGCAATTGCACTGAACTTGAAAGCAGAACAGTTTTTTTCCAGTTGCTGTTGAGATCCAGAAAAGGTTCTGTGGTATTAGTGGAAGAAAATAGATCTCCAACACTATTTTTTTAATGTCTAAGGGGATGGTTTGCTATAGCAACTGACTCAGGAAGCACTGAAAATGATGGCGTAATCTAGAAAAGACTATATTAATGGCCTGTTTTACAGAACCCTGAGCAATGGTGAGTATTACTTTGTCCTGGGTACTCCATTCATAACAAACA
>VYZT01010543.1:0-12881 GCA_013400735.1 Pomatostomus ruficeps
ATAATAATAATAATAACCAATTATGAGGCAGAAGCAGAACACTTCATCACTCCATAAGAATCTAATTATCATGCAAAACAAACATTTTTATTAATAATTATTTTTGAAGCTATTTATTAATGCTCTTAGAATTAAGTAGTTACTCTTTGGGTAATTAATATTTTAGCACTTGACTGAGAGAAAGCTGACCATTGAAAAGGCGGATTTTATGGTGAAATTCTGTTAAAGACCACTCAACCAGGATGAAGAGGCTGAAGTATCCCATAAGTAGCTGCAAAAATCTCACAATAGCTGGCTCTTGTTCTCATGGAGAACTTCAATTTTCCAGATGTATGTTGGAAATACAATACAGCAGAGAGGAAAAGGTCTAGGACATTCCTAGACCATGTGGAAGGTAAATTCCCAACACAGCTGGTCAGTGAGCCAGCTGGGGAATGCACCCCACTAGACCTGTTCTTTGTGAAAAAGATGGACCCACGAGTGATAGAATCATGGACTCATTTAGGTTGGGAAAGACATCTAAGGGATGGTGACTCAGCTGCTTTCCTGGACAGCCTCTTCCAGTGCGTGGTAACACCTTCAGAGAAAAGTTTTCCCCAATAGCCAATCTAACTCTTCCCCCAGTGCAACTTGAAGCCTTTTCCTCTTGTCCTACAGTTACTTGGGAGAAGGGACCAACCCCCACCTTTCTACACCCTCCTTTAGGGTAGATGTGTAAAGTGATACAGTCTCTCCTGAGCGTCCTTTTCTTCTGGCTAAACACCTCCAGCTCTCTCAGCTGCTCCTCGTAAGACTTGCACTTTAGATCTTTCACCAGCTTCACTGCCCTTCTTTGGACACAATTCAGCACCAGCCCTGGAAGTATTTAGAATACATGTAGGCATAGCGCTTAAAGATATGGTTTAGTGCTAGACTTGGCAATGCTGGGTTAGTGCTTGGACTTGATCATCTCACAGGTCTCTTCCAGCCAAAATGATTGTGTGATTCTGTGATCAAGGGTATTGTGTGGCAAGTATTATATAATACTTACAGCAAGTCTTATATATTATTCTACCTTTTAAAAATGTTTTAAGAGGCCATAAAGTTTCTCCCACTGACAAATAGTTTTCAGTCTTGAAGTCACAGCAGAAAGTGCTGTTAATATTTTTTTAATTACTACATATTCCCTGTTGACCTCTAAGTTGCCTGGTTGATCTTTGGGCACAAGGGAAAAAAAATGTATGCATTTTTTCCAATAGGTTTGTATTATCACTGCACTGCCTTCCACTCTTCTCAGAGATGAGGGGTGCAGCAGGCTGTCACTGTGCTCTTAGACGTACTGGGAGAGGGAAAAGCAAGTTTCTCGTAGGTCTCATTCTCTGCTCTCTGACAAATTCTGAGATAAGGACTGTCTGGAGAATACATTTCACCTCCTGGCTCTGATGATTTTGTGGTGTGCACATTCCCACTCAGCTATGTTGAACTACACTAAGGAAGATGTACCATGACAACCTCACCTCTGGAGAATTTTCTTCTGCATGAATGCTGCAAGCCTGGCATTTAAAAGCTGAATGGACACCCATGGGAAAACATTTTTATTTTAAGGATAAACATGCCTTCACATAGGCTGCCAAATATTTACAAGTATCCCATAAACACAAAACATAAATGTGACATGTCCCCTCCATTGTAAAATCACTTACAGATCAGAATAATAGCATCATGTTAATATTTCATAGTTATAAGTATGTAAAGTGGTGGAAATTCAAGTCCTGTAGCTACATCATAAGAGGAAATTATCCAGACCAAATAAATTACCTAACTACCAGGTATGTCAGAATCTAAACCAGATTTTAATTTTTTTCTTCATAAGAGGCCAAAACAAAATTCTCAGAGTTGAACTTCCTTGAATTTTGAGGTATTTCAAATCTGAATTACAAACAGTAATGCTGAGTCCATTTGTAATGTCATGAAAAGTTAAATATACATAACACAGTAATACAAATAAAGTGCCAGGAAATTCAAAATGAGGTATTATTGTGACTACAGACCATTGCACAGAGAATTTTAAATTTTTCACTACAAATTTAGCTTGCCTGTTCTTCAATTAGCTCTAATGCACCTTACAGAAATCACTATCATGGGTGTAAATATTATCATGAAAAAGAGCAGTATAATTATATCAGAATTTGCATGTCTCAGAAAATGAATAAGTGGCATTTATTTCTGAATCAATAAATCTTTCAGTGCTTCCAGAATATTTTTGCTTGCTCTCAGTGACAAAATCAAACAAAGGTCAGAGATTCCAACCACAGGCTTAAGATTATCCTGAAAAACAGGGTTGAAGTACCTGGAACTGAAAAAAGGTGCAGGCTGTCTTTTTCCAGCCACCTTTAATAGGAACCGAGCATGTAGGTGTGAAGGCATTGGGGCTCACATCCTGGCTGTGGCTGCTCACAGGATGTGAAGACCCTCTCCCCAAGGGCCAGGGAGATCCAGCCAAGATGCAAATACAGATCCGCTCACATAATTTCTCTTTCTGTCACTGTGAACTTGTCCCTCAGAAAACAAAACAAAGACAAACAAAAAACACAACAAAACCAAAACAAACAACCAAACTAAAAAATGCTCAAACCCAAAACCACAACAAAACAAAAAAACACACACACAACAAAAAACCCCAAACAACCAAATAGCCAAACAGAAAACAAAAGAAGCAATAAGGCCCTGTTTATCACTATGAAGGAGGAAATTCTGATGTTCACAACAAAAAATAACTTCTCTTTTTCCTACCTCTGACTGATAAAGAGCAAACACCTACCGGTTTTTGGTAAAGCTATTAAGGTCCATCATGTTAGTCAGGCAGGAGCTAGATGGCAACTATATTGTTTTTGTCAAAATTTAGTTTCATCCAAGCAATGTTTCCAACCGCTAGGGAAAAGGAGGTCAGGATAACACTTGCCTGGAAGTGAATGAAATCAGCACCTTTCTCCCAAAACAGGAAGCTTTTTGAAAGATATTTGGACTAGCAGACAATTTTCTCTCTTGTTTAACAGTGTCTGGGGTAAATGATAACCTTCTTTGCACAAAAATCTAGTTGCTTCAGGCTATGTACTGTAACAAATATTAAATCAAATCTATATGCGTAACACAACAGACACGCATGCCGTAGCTACGTTACTGCTGCTGTTGGAAAACTTAGGAAACCTGCTGCAAACTGGTTCCTTTAAGCTTGATCATAGATGTATTTGAAAAGTTTAAAGGAAAATTAAGATGCAGCGTGACTATTGCCAGGTATGGCAGTTAACACAAATCAGAACATTAAATATTAGCAGGCGATATAGCCTAGTGCCAGTATTTGTTCTTTGTATAACACTAATTTCATCACTAATTTCTAATTAATAATTTTATTAGTTAAAATAAGCACTTTAATACTCAGAAAATGGTTATGTTCTAGATAATTTTTTACAAATACTGATCTGTCTCATTCCCACATGTCTGTTTTCTACCAAAAAATCTCTTTGTAAAGCATGTGAATTGAATTTAGCTTTTCTTAATGTGGTTTACTAAAGAGCAATACACTTAGTATAACAATAATATCCAGCTAAATGAATATTTAATAGCTGAAGCTGGGATCTAAGTAGATTAAATGAAAGGAACTCAATGAACAGGTGCATTGTTAGATCTCGACACATTAAATGTCAGTAAACACGGCATTTGCTTTATAGGCTTTTCTAGATGCGTTTGTGTTTAGAAAGGAGGGTTTATTTTTGCAAAACATGTTTTATAATCCTCACAGCAGTAGACTGATTGGCAGAAGCTTCTTCTTACCTTTCTTTTGTTATACTAAGTACTAGATCTTATTACTGTTTCCTGTGTTTGACAGTGGTTTTCCTTTTGAAGTCAAAAGAAACTTTCTCATTAGCTACAGCTGGCACAAGGCTAAGACCGCTGACAGAGAAATTTGCTTTCAATCATATATTCCCATTACCAGTAATACATAGCATATGGGTGAAAGAGACACAAGAGGCAACCAATACTTTTGGATAATGCAGAGTATCACAACCTTGACATATCGTACATTAAATTTACATTATATCCAGCAACCAAAGAGAACATTAAATATGTTGATATTACAAGTTCATAATATCCTTTCTCCCAAGGTGCTGATATGATTTTATCCTAGGAGGATTTTTACAATTCTAGACAGAACTGTGGCTTTATTAATGGTCACTTAGTAAATTTCAGAGGTTCCAAGTACTCTGCAAGGCAGAGTTCACAGACTGGGCAAATCCTGCAGACTCTGTAGGGAGTCTACAGAATGAGGTGCACAACATGTTATCACCGGGAAAATCTTTTACAAAGTACCTTTTTGATTTTTTTTGGCCTTAGTGTTCCTCTGTTTTCATCATTACAATGCTGAGGGGCATTGTTATATTCACTGGGCTTCTATTGAGAGAAATAGCTTAAGCACATTAATATTTCTGTGTACTGGAAAAACTACTTCCATAGGTGTAAATTTCCTTCTCAGAGAATTAAAAGTTTACAGAGATACATCTGAATCCCAAGCTGAACTTCCTGATAGTTTAAGACTTTTAAGAATTAACATTTTTGTACCAGTTATTACATAAATGGGACCCAAGTGTAATTCTTGGATCCAGACCTATACATACATCCAAGTTTTCTGTATTTGGTTCTTGATGTAATTTCTACTGAGGCCAATGGGAAACATTCCACTGACTTCACAAAAAATACATCAGGCTGTTGGCTGAAAAAATATTTACACAGAAGAATTCACCCCACCACTAATTTTAATAAACATGTTTTTAAATTTTACTTACATTTTCCATTAAGAAGAAAAGCTAACAAACTGAAATGCTATTTTGAATATGAATTCTGTCTTAACAATATATTGCAAAGACTTCTGTCATGACAAATTAAAAAGATCACATGAAATACATATGCTCATTTATTATACACGTACTGCTAGTACTCACAGAAGAAAAAATGTATTACTCAAAAAACCCCACAAAAAACATTTGATTATTCTATCTGTGTTTAAATGGTGATGGAAAAACACTTATTTATATATAGTTTGGATAAAAACAATTGTCACAAATTCAGGTTGCATTCCATGTTAATTTTAGAGATTACAACTCTATACGGGTCTCCTGAGAGTGTGAAAGCTAGTTAGTCCTTTATTTTGTCAATTCTTTGTGAAAAAGTGTAGATTGTATAACTAGGATTTTGTGCATCTAGCAATATTTCGTTTTACTAAGAAACAGTGGAAAGTTCCTTAGACCATTAAAAGAAAAAAAGGTCTTTAAAGAAAAAACCCTACTATGAAAACAAACTATCCACAAGTGCTGTCTTGCTAAACCTAACAAGTTCCAACAACTGTTAATTTTGTCTGGTTCCTCGGTGGAAGGTTTACATTGCAAACACATTCCCAGTTATGCTGTAATCCATCTAAAAGGTGGCATGATATCAACACTCCCGCAGCCAGGGCCAAGTCTGTGGGTATGAGGGTAAGAAAAGTGCATCAAAAAAGAAACAAATCTTGGTTCCTGCAGTTCAAAGACTGGTCCCATTAGAGCAGAAGGAGCTTATTTTGATTATATATTTTGGTAAGAAAAACTGACATGGGTTTGTTTGTGTCTATTTGACTTCTGCCAGATGGAAAGGTTTACTCATCAGAGGCAGCTGTTTTAGCAAATTACCTCACTGTGGTATAATGACTGAGTTACAACACGCTATTGAAGAAAATCCCTTCGTTTCCCAGTGAGATCATGATAACTAGGAACAATTTCAATAAGATTTTTGATTTACTTTGGAAAGGATTCAGTTGGAAAGACTGGTGATACAATGATGTATTTCTTTTGTTCATATTTCTTTTTTATATGTATTAAGCATTTGGGTTTGTTTTGAACAAATGTATTTATAATTTTCTCTGGAGTGTTAAATTTCATATTAAAAAATATAACTGCAATTACACTGGGAAGGAAGTTACTCTATATACAATATGCCTTACTGAAAAAACTATTCAAAAAATCACAAAGAATTTATTGTTTGCCATTTACACAACAACTTTGTGCTCACATGATTAAAATAATTGCAAGAGAAAACGTAAAGCAACACAGATAACACAAGCTACATACACTCTGCATACAGAAGGGTTATTTGAAGAGACAAGCTATTTTTGGGGGAGTTTAAGTGAAGTTGACTTGGCTATTTTGAAGAGATGAAGTAAAATAACCCACATTTTCACCATGTCAATTTCATTGCTGTAACTTTTTCTGGAAACAAGATTAGCATGCTGGAGAGTAAAGTATCACAGAACCTTGACATTTGGCGGGATCTTGGTCCCCTGGTCGCAGAGGTGTCTTAGGAGGTCTAGTAAAAATTGGTTGTGATGTGCTCTGGCAGAAGCTGTGCTTGCTGTGGCTGCTGCAGCTACAGCTGCCCAGCACTTGCATTTGTAGAGGCAATGTCAGTCTTGTCAGCTTTTTTTTTCCCCAGCTCCATTTGAGATATTTGTTACAGGCTGCACTTGCAACGTGAGACCTGAACTGGATACACAAAAGGCTTTCCTTCCTCCTAATTCGCATAAGTGTTCTTTCAGGCAGAGGTGATTGTAGGCAGCCTTGTCCATGCACAGAGTGTCCCTGACAGCAACACTCTTTACAGAAGCTGCCCCTGCATCCAGTAAGGTTAAGATGCTAAATCCTTGTGGCTTCCTTTCTGATCAAGCTGTTTCTATCAGTCATCTTTCCTTTGACTATTGGAGTAGAAGATGAACTTTCACTGCTGTTCATGAATATTTTAGGACACAACCACAGCGATTGACCAGATGCTAATCCCTTATGAGCCTCTGGCCTCTTAAAGCATCATTTTTCTGTTCCAGGCACTTGCAAGGTACTTGGTAAAAAAAAAAAATTACAATTAACATAGAAAGATCTGTTCCCCACACTGGTTTATACAGGTTAAAATGAGTAGCTACAGCCTACATAATAGCACTAGAGTCTTGATTCCAAGACAGCTTGACACTGTTTATGACATCTGGCCACAGAAAGGGCACTCCGTACACACTACAGCATTATTTTAGGACCTTCTGGAGAGGATATAATGCTTCAGCTTGCTTAGCCAGTTCTATGGTTGCACAGTTCATTGATCTTGGACAGCCTCTGTGGGCCAGCAGACACAGCAGCAAATTTAGTCTAGACAGAGCTCTTGTTTACTTTTATGACTGCAAGTGTATGCTTTGAACAGACTTCACTGAGCTGATTCACAGTGAAGCCCACACTGTATTTTCAGAAGCACTGACCGACACAAAAGCCACCAGTAATTTTAAACTCCTTCCACCATACATGGTTGCCTTTCATTTTATTCCTTACTGGCTGTCCATTTTTTATATGGTATTGTGAAGCTCTTTGCAGTTTCCTTCACCAGTGAATCACTTCAGCACTTGTGCCATCTGCTGTGCGTGCTTTCACCATATATTTACCATCTCTATGATTATAATAAGAATTTCTTCTTATTATAATGTTTCTTATTATTAATAAGAAATTCAAGTTCCACTGTCACTTTTTGCCAGTTCAAAATGAATCATTTATTATTCTTCTTAACTTCTTTATTCAGAATGCACAACATTTCCACAGTTATCATATGCTGAATATGTGGTATACGGTACACTTAATTAGCACTGTGTAGCAATATATATAATATTTGTGCCTCATATTTGTATCTGGATATCCAGCTGTAAGGTCTGTATTTTGCTTACCTAATTCACATATACTGAAATTTGAGAAGCATTATAAAAATTCTCTGTATTTATCGACAGGGAAGATCATAATCAGATATAACTAGGGATTTCTATTCCAGGAATATGTTATTCAATTCCCAAATCAGAGAAAACCTTCATGATTATCCTGTCTCTAGTCCACCTGAGAAAGCAGCTCAGTTTAATAGCTTGTTTTTCCCTAAGCATGCATTAGGGATTTATTAACCTGCAATGTTTCTTTCTTTATATCATCAAGCATATCATTTGGGGAAGGATCTTTAGATAGCAGCATCACTTGGGAAATCTGCTAGAAACTTGCATGCTGGAAACTTACACTCCTGATGAGCCTTGCTTTTTGTTGGCCACTGGGAGGGGAGGTGGGTGTGTGGGCAGGCAGTATTGACAAGTTACAGGCAGGAAAGTGAGCTGCTGGCAGGGAAGGTGCGGGAGCCAGGGGGAACCACACTGGGAAGAGCGCCTGGGAGTGAACACCAGGGTGTGGGACTGGCAGTGACTGCCTGAGGTGCTGTGTCTGGCCCCTTGAAAAGGCAGACAGTCCAACAAACAGCCAGTCATCAGAAGCATCCACTGAGCTGCCGTCTCACGTCCCCCATATCCTCCACCAGCCATAAAAACACTTTCCAATGCCCCACAGCAAAATTAAACCCATTAGTACAAAACCAAAGCCACAGAAGCTATAAAGTGTCACAGGAAATGAAGCAGAAAAGAACAAGGACACTTTTAATGTACTATATCCATGAAGTAGCATGAAACGTGGAAGTCAACAGATGACTTTAGAAGACAGATTACACCACAGAGGAAGACAAAACAACTGCAATAGGCCTGCCAGTATGACCTTGGGAAAATCTTTTCCTGAAGAAATATTTGTCAAAATATAAGCATGTATACAAAATAACACCAAGATGGAAACCTTGATCCTGAGCCACATTCAAATTTGGTAGCTCTCTTCCCCATAATGCCCAGGCTCAACAATTTTTTTCTGAATAGGTGAAAGGAATCCCTTGCACTCATTTCAAATGTTCATATGTGCATAGTGATTACTTGGAAATTCCCGTTTGGTCATGGAATAAGGTCTGCCCAATGCTCAGTGAGTTTCCAGGTAAATCAGAAACTGCTGTCTGAGAAACAAACTATTTATTTAAGGTCTTATGGTCCTTGGTCACTGTTCACAGAGGTAGCAAAACATACTGCTCTCATTAAAAAAATCCACATATTATTTCTTCCCCCTTATGTGGAATGCTAACTTCTCAAAGGGAAGTTTAGTAGAATTTATTTAACACAGGCAAAGCAGGACAATTTTTTATTTACCTTCCAAAAAGTGACTAAGCTATATTCCACAGAAGTGAAGAACATTCTATCTAAGATAAATTAAGTGTTTCAAACTAAACTGTTACAATTAATTTCCAATGCTTATTAATGCTTATTAGTGAGAAGGAGTAAATGTGTTTAGAAAGAGGGAATGGTCTTATCACAGAGTTTTTTTGTTACTAGATAGCAAATAAAGGAGTATTAAACTGTGAAAACAGTGTTTTGTGAAAAGACACTCACTTCCTTCCAAGGGATTTTAGACAATATTTCATAACACTGAATGACAGACAAACTGGAAATATCTGGATGAGACAAAGGACTTTCAAATATGCAAGGTTTTCATTTTATTAACCAGAGCACATGTAACTAATCTTGGAACCCAGATAACTATTCTTTTCAAAGCAATTAGCCTTGCTTCATTAATATGCTGCTTAACATTTGCTTGGGACTTTCTTTTGATTTTTTTCTCTCATGAGTGAAGTATATTTTGAATTTTTTAAAAAGATAATTAGAATAGATTGCATGCATTAAATCTGGGAACATCTACAGGCAGGCACTCCAGAAGGCAAGAGACTGACATTCAACCTTGAAGCATTAGAGAAGTCATAGACATTTGGACCGAGACATAAGAGTCTCAATTCCCCTTGTATATTACAAAGAAGAGATGGATTTGGCACTCTGCAAGCAATAAAAGTTTATCCAGGATGCTCATTAAACTTCTACCTTCCTGTGGCTCTTTAGTTTTTCAGAAAAAATGTAAGGTGACAGTAACATAAATAAATCAGGAGTGATTTTGCAGCATCATAATGTATAATTTGGAGAATTCTTTATTATTTTATGAAGTTACCAGAGATTACATAGCTCCATCCCTATTAGAAATTAATTAAACATGGATTCTTATGAGTCCTGCTATCAGTTAAGAATGTGATTTTTTTTTTTTTTAATGAAATTCAGTGGTTACCATTCTGTCTTGATCTTCTTTGGAATCTGTTAATGGGACTTGGTATGACAGAAGGCATTGAAGGTGATGCCATTTCCTATCAGCCAGTGGAAAACCTCATAGTGAACATCAAGCTGTGGTGCAGAAGCCTGGATGAATTTTTGCTTCACAGCACCTAAAGCCAGAGAGCTTTTTTCAGATCTCATCTGCTATGGTAACTAATTCTGAACAAGTAGTCAAGTAACATCATTTAAATCAAAGCTTTTCAGCCCAATGCAGAGAAAATGTGAGAAATTGAGGCACAACTCCCAGAGGAAAGTCCTTTGGCAGTAAGGAGCAGTGTCAGAGAGGCAGCTACAGTAGAAAGTTGCAATGTGTCTCTTCGCCCTATGAAAGATACATGTATCCAAAGACTTTCTCAAATATAAAATATTTTTCTCCTTGCCTGATTTTTAAGTGACCTTTGATTTGGCTCTGCATACATGACCCAAACACTGGAGTGACTGGAGTCTGGAGAGATCACTCCCTCTGCCATCAGAGAGAGGTAGTAGCTCCATTTCATATTTATCAGGGAGCAATTTCAGATGAAGGAGGAAGTGAAAAGAAAACAACAAAGCCATTGGAATACCTCATCAAGAGTCCTTTCAACCCAAATCTCCCTGTTTCACTTTATCAGGCAGTAGTTGGATCCATTCCCTCTCTTTTCAATAATAAGGAGTTTTTATTGGTATATTCCAAAAGTCTGCAATTCTATTAGCATTACTACTGAAAATTCAGAGCAAATATTTGCTTAATACCATGCATGCTTCAGAAGCAAATGGACAAAACTCTGAGCTCTGGCTGTCTCTCCTGGATTCAGCTGAGGCATTTTCTGCTGCTGCGGCTTGTTCTAGTATGTGAGCTTTGAACTGGGGCAGCTGAGGAACCAGTACATATTCACATCTGCCATGCCCACTTCAGGGCAGTAACCTTTGGCAGCAGCACAAAGGGACAGCTGAGAGCAATAACCTTGTAAATATCCCCATTACAACTTGCCAGAAACCGTGAGTCAGAGCCCCTGACATGAACATGTTATCTGGAAGATGATGGAAGATTTGTGATGCATTTTATTCATATCTCAAAATAACGTCTCATCTTTCTGTGGTCTGTGTGCCTCCTTACTCCCACAGGCACATCATTTCTCATCGTTTCTTTCCTTCACACTGCCACTGCAACTAATTCACCTGGAGCAAAATCCTGCTCATTTTTGTTGCCAATCCAGCTGATCAGCACAATGCAGTCTGAGGGTTACTTTCCTTTTTCTTTTTTTTTTTCTTTCCTGAAGTGTACTTAACTGGATAAACCCTCTGCCCAGCAGCACTGCAATTGACAGCCATTTCTCAGAGGCAGTCCCCCTCCCTCGGCGTGCTGAGCCATTACACGAGCTAAACTCATCATGTGCGAGGGCCAGGCCAAAAACGGAGCCCCAGGCTTCTTGAAACGCAAGCCAATGTGTTAAGCAGCTAAGCACTCAGCCTGCCTGCCCTGTGCTGTAGCTACAGCAACGCTGTGACCGTCTCGTGGGGCTCCCTGTAAGTGACCTGCTGCTTCCTAACTGAAATGCCTTGGTACAGTATAATCACGAATCCATAACAATAGCTCTGTACAGTATATTACCAGTCTAATCAGATATTTTATTGGTAGCACTGTGCTTCTTAAAGCTAGCATTTAATTTGCCTCCTTTGCCTTGTAGAAATCCTGCTGCTGAGGCAATGGATAGCTGTAAAGCTAATGGTCTTTCTCAAACTCCCCCTTCTGAGAGAGAAGGAGAGAGAAAGAAATCATAGTAATCTCCAGCCTTTTGTGTTAAAATAGAAAGAAAACAAGAATCATTCAAAAATGATGTGCCAGGCAGCCTGTATTAATATTTATACTGGCATTAATATTGATAAGAATGCACCTTATGCTTTGTTGTCTATCCGCTGCATCCTAAGTCCCCTGTTATTCAAGCTAGTAGCCATTACCTCGCATCTCCCTCTGTACACAAAGCTTCAAACAGCCTTGGCAGGGCTCCAGCTCACTTACGCTTAAATGGACACTCAAGCTTCGACGGACACACAGCTAAATAGAGGCCAATAATTCAATACAGTATGACTGTACTGGGGCTTCTAGTAAATCCATCAGGCAGTAAATATCATCTGAAGCCAATGCAAGCTTTTATCTTTCCAATTTTGTGTATGTCTGTGTGAAGCCCAGGCATTCAGCGAATCATGTAATTTATTCTGCAGTGCAGAGCCTGGGCTGTCTCAGACATCATATTGACTTTTTTTCCATCTGTCAGGGGCAGTCACTGCTACGCTTTTGTGCAAACGCATCACATTGCATTTATTTATTTATTTAATCCACTCTCTAGCGCAATTGGGCAAGGACACATTTTTGCAGATCAACAAATACTAAGAAAAGCATCTGAATATCATTACAACAGCATGTTAAACATTTGTCCTAACCAGTTTGTTAAATCAGCAAATGCACTTCCAGCAAATGCTTGTAATGGCTCAGAAAAGGCTCCCTACTGCAATGTTTTATTAAGCCTCAGATATGCCCTGTTATTTTCTTTTGCTCTTTAGGTCAGCAGAGATGCCAGTATAATGTAAATAATACCAAACAGCTGGGCTTATTGACTTGTGCTCTATGTCTGAGAGGATATTTGGACCCAGTGGATGATACAAATAAAAAAATATTTAGCATAAATCAGGCTAGTGTTCTCTCCCAGAATTGTAGGGGACAAAACTGTCCTTTCAGGGAGAGGAGATATTGTGCACACCCCATGAGAGCAGCTGGGCTGGCAAGAATCTTCCTCCCAGGAGTGGGCAT
>VYZT01010543.1:12896-26479 GCA_013400735.1 Pomatostomus ruficeps
GGGCATGTGGCATCAGTGCCAACTTCATCCTCAGGGCTTCCCTGTATACTGGGAGAAGTGACAGGAGAAAAGCACCACGTCAGTGCATTCACTAGCACTGAGGGTCTGTTCTGCTTGAGAGATACAAAACCAAAAGGCCTTGGCCAGGAGGTACAAGGTCAAAATGACACACTGTGGAAAGTTTGTGATAGCATGGCATGTTTAAGCAGCTGGACCATATATACATATCTCTGTCACGGCAAAGAAATTAGTCAACTATCTCAATTCCCTGACATAAAGCTAGCTTTTATTTTGAAGGGAGAGAGGTAAGATTTCATTAGCTCTCTATTTTAAAAATAGGTTCTCTTTTGTAAAAACTCACACATATTATATATATAAATATATTTTTTTTCTCAAATTTCCCAAAACTGTTGCATATCAGTGTTGAGTCCATATCATACCAGTATACAGAGTTTGGTTCAGAAATCCTCCAGGATTACTGACACAAGAAACATGCATCTGCAGGAGCTCACCCAACCTACAGCCCAGTGAGACCTGTGTGTTTCTACTGCCTTTAGTGTTTGTGAGTTATTTTAAGGTTAGGCACACAGGATTCAGTACAGATGCATCCACCCTGTAGGCACAGCTCCCTTTTGACTGTAACCAGTGGTAATCAAATTACAAGACCAAACTTGGGCTTTCTAACACTGATCTTTGCAACAAGAGATTGCAAGGATAGTTCAGTCATGCTGGTGGTTGCAATCCCATGTGCCAAGATTTCTGTCACTGCAGCTGAGTATGGGAGCACAGAGAGATGATGTCTACTGTGACCTTCATCATGGGAATGCAGAGAGATGATGACTACTGCAGCCTTCATCATACGTGATGCAACAGCAAATACTGCAGTCAGCCTGACCAGAGCGTTTCCTTCCTCTTCACATTTTCCTTTAGTCCAGGAAAGCTATTATGTTCCAGCCTGTGCTCCTCCTGAGCCCTGTCATCCAGCAAGTGATTAGAAATTCTGTTTTACGCTTCCGTAGTGGGCATAAGAGATGTGTCCTACCACAGGCATTTTCTTGACAACAATTTTTTAGTGATGCAAGAGTCTGAGATTCATACTCCAATCTGGTACCCACTTGAGGTAAACGTTCATAATCAGATATGCAGCAGCTGCTGTTGGGCTATAAACTGGAACACTGAAGGCCACTAGGACTGATTTATTGCCACTAACATGTAGCTGAGGTTTGGCACTTCAGATATATTTTTGGGGGCCAAACTAGCATCCTTTCCTAAGCCAAAGGCAGGGAGACTACACTACTCAGGGAAATGAAAGCTCCAAAGATTCCTGAAAAACATGTACGTAGAGCAACAAAAAAATGGCAGACAACTTAAAACTGTGAAATATATTTAACCTTTCAGAACTCTGAGAAATAAGACCAGTCTCATCATGCTACAACTACATAAAAATGAAAGTGAAATACAGCAGGTAGATTATTTGCCAGGACAGAAAAAGGAAAACAGTGACATAGCATCCAATGTGATTGTCCAAAAATCATAAAATATTTGTAAAGGTCATGAGCGACTAAGCTGTCCCTTAGAAAAGTGAACTAAAAATGTACAATTCAATAGGTGTAGTCACTAGGCAATACCAAAAAAAGAAAACTTTCCTTGTCCTTGAGCAGTTCAGATAAAAGTGAAAATCACCCATACAGACTACCTTGTGGGACAGGGCTTGAGTTCAAAGCCTTCCCACACCTTTGTTTGATCTTCACTGCCAGATAAACCATTTATGTCACTCCAGACTCAGACAAAATACAAAGCTCTGCACCATCAGAAAGTTTAGTTGCAGTGCAAGATCATCGTCAAGATAGTAACCGAACACAGACATAGTTGTTTTAAGGAAATAATGTCACATAACTCCTCTCAGAAACCGTACCTCCAGCACATTTTGAACCTCACTGGCAATCAGAAATTCTGTATTTGCATAAGGAAGGGGCACTTTAAGAAAGAAGAAATTAATAATAGTACTGTTATTCCATAGTCATGATATCTCTCAACCAGTTTTGCGTGAATTTGCCATAATGTAAGGTCTGGCTTTTGGTGTTTTTTGGGTTTTTTTCCTGTTATAAAACAGATAAATCACACAGCAGAATTGAACCTCTCTCTTAGAAAAGTCAAAACTGTGTTATCTCTGATCCAGGTCCTTGCAGACATTGAATAGTTGAATAATACCAGCTATAATGGAAGCAACAGCTGAGTATTCTGTGCTTTCCTAAATCAGACCCTCAGTGTACAGCCTGAATCAAGGGAAAATGAATTATCCTTCTAAACATTGGCACAGAGGAATCTGAGCCTTCACTGCCTGCCCTCCTCCTCCTCCTCATCGTTCTTCTCTCTTTCCACAAATATGCATACGTGCAGAGAAGCAATAGCACCCAAACATGCATTCAGTGCACCCTTATTAACCTCCAGTTAGAAAGTACTGCCTTGAACACATTACTTACAGTATCCTGAAAAGCAGCATGCTGCTTTTCTAAAATACAAATTAAACGGCAACTCACTGAGCAATTCTCCAACACCTGAGAGCAATTAATGTAAGCAGAAACAGGAAACATCATGAATTATTTAAAACAAAATGAATACATAACATTGACCTTCTCCAGCACTCATCAGTTTTATATCTCCACCTGAATTAACTCAGGGGAGACAAAAGCACAAGACAGACCTACACCGCAGGCTAAAACCTACAGCAAATGCTGAAGGAGAGCTCTCTGACTCCATGACTGTCCTCAGCATTTTTAGCTCTGCAAATGACACTCAGGCTGTCAATCCCTCCGTTTTGACACATGCCTATATTTTGAAATCCTATATTCTTTATTGTGCTTTTCAGGCTTGTCTTGTCAATAGAAGCAAACCAGACTATTCAGGCTGCATAAGAGTGATCAAAGAACAGTAGATATCATGTTCTGTGAGTTGTCAGTCCCTGAATTTAATGAAGAAAAAGAAGAGGTATCCATAGGTCATGCTGATTTGGTCAATATAGAGAAGGGGTTTATAAGGCTCCACAGCAGCTGCTTTCCAGAGCTCTATGTGTTTTCAAAATGCAAAACTGACGGTCCTGAGAAAAATGTTATAATTCAGATTATCCCAGATTTGGACCTGGACAGATGGGATTTCAAGGGAACGTGGAGTGTATTAGCTGATGCAATTGCTGAGCATAACATACAGCAGAAGGAGAAGGATATTTGGCACACTAATGGCTAAAGATTTCCAGAGAAAAGCCTATCAGACACAAAGTACAATAAGTCCTTTGTGACTCTTCAGGCTAAACAAGGCTTGAAGTGCTGGTGTCTGTTGTTCCCCCAACTCCTATTAGCAGTTTCAAGGAAATTCACAAGTGCTTCATTCTAAGTAACACGGGCTTGCACGAGGTGATCTGCTTAAAATCCTCCTATAGACGTCCAGAATCTTGACTAATTGTTTCAGATGAAGTGCACTATGTCCTTACCATGAAACCTAAGTACATTTCTAGTCCTCAGGATGAGATTCATGTTTTTATTGCACTTAGGGTGCTATTACGGACATTTCAGTCTTTTCATCATTATTTCTTTTCCTCTGTTTTGGAAGGATAGAACTGAAAAAAGTGTTAGGGAACCAAAGAATGGCATATAGGATGTGAGCATGGAAGCTATTAAAAGAAGTGGAGAATCAACTGTTGAGTTTTAAAAGAGAAAAAAATAAATTATGCCAAATACTGCCAGGCATTTTACTTATATATTTATTTACTGTAGCTCTGTAACTTTCAAAGATTTCATTAGAAAGAAGTTTAGTATACAATATTTCTTCAGTGTCACCTAAATACCTTTTGGGGGAGGAGGAAATCTGAATGGTTTGTCTCTGAAGAAACCCAATATTTCTGGCAGGTGACACATGCAGCACCAGCACAACGAAACACTTTTCCATGCAGGAGTTCTTGCCAAGTTGCTGAAACCAGTGACAAGGAGTGGCCATACAGGGACAGTCCAGGCACGATGGGAGCTAGGGAGGGGAAGAAAATGTGGAGAGCAGCTCTCCAGGATATAAAGAGCGATGTTGCAGGCAGGGCTGGTTTGGCCTTTCCTTGGTGAGCTCCCTCAGCAGCAGACTTGTGGCTTCCTGCAGCTGGCTCTGTGGTGCAGTACACTTTAGGGACTTATTTGGGCCAGTTGTCCAGGCACAGTACCTACCAGGAAATGCACTCCTCCTCCCAGAGCTCATATCCCACCTATCCTGCACAGGAGGATGAGCTACAGGAACTGTGAGGTGTAATCTCTTTAGTGGGTTGGGCACAGCTGGAGCCACAGAAAGGTAAAGAGAGAGCTTTATAAAAGATGTGTCTATGAGTATAAAAATAGAGTCATGCCTAAAAAAATTAGACTCCTTAGTCACAGTAGCAATCAGGCATATCTAACAAAATTCTTAATTGTACTAAACATCTTATTATAAATAACTTAAAGAATTGACCCAATTCATACAGCCTTTGGCAAAGAAAGATATCAAAACCAGACTTTTTTGCAGCTCCTAGCATGACCCTCTGATCACTGAAGCTTTTTCCCCAGGACACAGCCTGTCCCTGGGACTCAATGTAACAATATATGTCTGAAGCAAAGACTTCAGCAGGATCCAAGAGCAGATTAGATGTTTACATAGATATTAAAACTTGCTGAGTTGAGAAAGTATTAAAAATGGGAACTTTGGAAGGAATGTAAACTCTCACAGTTCAGGACTTAACCCATGGGAGCATCCGTGCAGAGCCTGGAGAAGGCTTGTCCAGAAAGACAAGCGTCCAAAGAACCAGAGAGAACCAATACGAAGAACAGAGTTTTTCAATTTTCAAAATATTTTCATTCACTTATTTCAGAACCCAAATAAAATGTACCAAGAGGTCCTTGGAGGAGAACTGGGAGGCTGAGATTTACCACTGACACCAAAATCAAAATTCTCTGTCTGCTTATCTGGGTGAATGTTGCAAGTGCAGAAAATCATAATAAACTGCTAGGAAATAGATTGTTTTAAAAAAATTAATTCATATTTCTATTTTTATGCTACAAATGGTGCTGTATATGGTAAATATCCTTACTTAAGGTATGTAATAGATCAACAATACCTCCATTTTTTCACTCTCACTTAGTATAATAATATATTTTAATATAACAGCATTTGAATTAGAGCAAAAAATGTCTCCCATGCTCACCCACTCAAAAATCCTAACATTCAGACCAATTATTTCTGATACTCAGGCAGTTGTATCATTGTGTGATTTGCAATCAGCCAAAATATAATTTGAAAACACAAAACAGAACAGTCCAGAGAAAAAATGGGAGCCAAGGCTCAAAACTTCATGCAAGTTCTAACCTGGCTGCAGATCATACTTTGTAGGGACAATTCCATGTCCCAGACTGCAGCAGTTATCAAGAGCTAACCTAAATAGTTATAAAGGCTTGATCTCTAGTGAAAGCTGCACCTTGAGTCACAAGTTCGATATTTGGCCCTTCACTTCAAAAGGGACATTGAGGTACTGGAGCTCACCCAGAGAAGGGCAACCAGGTTGGTAAAGGGTCTGGAAAACAAGGGCCATGAGGAGTGGCTGAGGGAGCTGGGGTTGTTTAGTCTGGTGAGGAGGAGGCTTGGGGGGAACTTCATCACTCTCTACAGGTGCCTGAGAGAGATAGTAGCAGGTGGACATTGTTCTCTTCTGCCAAGTCTCAAATTACAGGACGAGAGGACGTGGTCTTAAAGTTGCATCAGAGGAGGTTCAGATTAGATGGGTTTTTCACTGAAAGAGCAGTCAGGCACTGAAATAAGCCAGTCAGGGAAGTGGTGAAGCCACTGTCGCTGGAAGTGTTCATGAGGCATCTTGATGTGGGACTTTGGGCGGTAGTTTAGGAGTGATTATGGTGGTACTGGGTTGATGGTTGAACTGGATAATCTTGAAGACCTCTTCCAACCTTAAAGATTCTGTGCCTCTGTGACTGTAACACCTGTACAGAGTCTTTGATGGGCCATGTCTCTATCCGCCGCATCCAAGCACTGGAGAGTGGTTTTGGACCTTCCTTCTCAGTCTGGCATCATCTCCTTTAACACACCTGCAGAGCAACAAAGCCAAGGCTGAGGCCACATACACAAGCAGACAGGACATGGGCAATCCCACAGCTGTGTGCCAGGTCACTGCCACAAAGGGTACCTGCCAGTCTTCTGCTGAGTTCAGCATCTGTGAGGATTTTCCAACCTTCAGCTGAAGGTAACCTTCAATTTCAAAAGCAGGAAATGAAGATAATATTTTCAAAAAGCCTTCAGACAATGTTGTTTACAATAAGATAAGGCTAGGTTTATTCTGGACTTATCTCAAACTGTCAAGATTGACTGAATATGATCATTTTCCTGGAAGAAAATGCACAGCAATATCTTCAGTCACACCTTTTTTAATATAAGTTAATAATGCTGTGTTAAAAGATACAATTCTCATTTAGCTACTGAAAAAGTGACAGCAGCATTCATAGTAGTGGACAATCATTCTGTACCAAATATTTGTTATCAGCACAAAGAGTTGAAAGTTGAATGCATACAGAGCTTTCCTCTTGCACACAATATCTATGTATTGCACCAATGTGTGCTTGCTTGAGTAAATTTTATTCTCTGTGTACACAACTCTAGGAATTAGTCTAAGTTATTAGTGGGGAAGACAAAAATTTTTTCACTATACATGATAAAATAGACGTTGTGTTTTCATGGACAAATGCAAGACAGTGAGTCACGGCATTAGTCCTCAGACAACTGTTACCTATATTTTAATTTTAGGCACATACATGTTTGATATGAGGATCTGACTGTTCTAAAGAGCCATGTATTTTCTAGAGATGCAGCATTAAGCATAACAAACCCAATTGTTTGGCCAAACTATCCATGCATGCAAAGAAAGTATATGCTGCTTGTTGAAATAGACAGTTTTAAGTCCATATACCTTTCTTTGTCTCCTACACGAGTCTGTAAGGTAACATTATAGTAGCCATTGTTTCTGAAATGGAAACCAAGTTTTTGATGTGTCTATATTTTGTGCTTATGTTTTGTTTAGCTATATTCACAGTGCATTTTATTTAACTTTAATTGCGCCAGAGCCCAATATTACTTCTAATGAGTAACAGTATGTTCCTGGGAAATCATTTCAATATCATAATGTGTATAGAAGTAGATACTGCCTAGGAAGTTAATGAACAAATCCTCTGTTCTGCAACCCACCAAATTACTGCAAAAAACCCCTCAATACATAGTAACTTGAGTCTTATGTGCCTTATTACATTACTCTTGCATATAACTGCTTGAAAAATAGAGCTGCTTTGCAGCTAGAAATCCATTTTTCTCAAAAATTTTAAACAAGTTCTGACATGTGAAAGAGTTCTGTGTTTGTGATTAGCCTAAAAATAAAAGATGTGTTTACACATTTTTATTTTTAAAAATTCATTCAAGTCAGATTAAATAAATCAAGTAGTGACAACAATACATCCTAAATTTGAGTCTTTTCAATAGAAATTTCTAGTTAAAAAAATCTCTGTTATAAAGAACAGAGTATTTCACCTGACTTCAAAGACTGCGCTCTGCTCTTATGACAATAAACGTCAGACTTTTAGGCATGGCAAAAAATTAATCAATTCTGCCAAGTAAAAATTCAGAGTGCAATTTTGTCACACTTGTTGTTAGGGGTGTCTTTTCTTAATCAGGATGATAGCTGTTCTCCAATCTGCTCCTATTAAGAAGAATCTACTACACTCAGAATCTGTGTATACTATAGTGAAATTCAAAAACAGTAGATTAAAAATTATTACATGTCAAAGTTTCAGAATATAACTCTAATATGGGAATTAATATCTTTCCTCCAAACTCTTTTGTGGAGCTTAAATGCCTGCCTGTCTGACATGTCAATTTTTTTCTGGCCTAATAATTTCCAACATGCCCTTTGCCCTAGATCCTTGAAATAAAACAAGGATGACATTTGTCAGCAAGTTTCTCAAGTCTGCTACCTCTCATTCCATGAGCTGTCATTTGAAAAGGTACATTTAACTTGTGAAAAGGTCATTTTTCGACTAAGAAGAGAGCTTGATGTTTTAGATGATTTGTGTCTTGATCCAAATTCCATTTGACTCTCCAGAAATAGCTTGCACATGCATGAGTACCTACACATCTGTATGTGCATGTGTGCACACACAAATGAAAAGCAAAACAGGGCACCTTCCATATTAAATAATTTCCCCTCCTTGGGATTCAAATATACACATAATCCTCTGGCTTTCCACCGGAAGCCTATATCATTACTCTTGCCATATAGAGGTCAGCTTACCATGTCTTTGTGTGTCTACAGCAAGAAAGAGACCCTTGATTCAGTTGTTTAGCATGTTTTTCTTTCTTGTAAAGCACTCCAGAAGAGACTATGGGAGCACTGCCTCTTGTGGCTGGCAGGCAGACAGGCAGGCAGAGGAAGGGAGTAGTCCCACCGCTCACCTGGAAGCAATGCCTCAGTCACCACTGGAATATCACTGTCACAAGCAGTAATTACAGGTTTTTGTAGCACACAAGTTTATCAGACCCCTGTACCGATGGTATAAGCAATGAGAAAAATCACATATAAACAAAAGAGAAACCCTACATCAAAAATGTTCAATTTCCTCATAGTTAATTGAGGAATAGGGGTGAGGTGGGTTAGTGTATAATTAGTTTTCCTGTCTGTTGTTCCTGATGCTTCTGGTGGTCATTTCATTATCTGGATTAGAGCACCATGTCTCTTTCAAAATCATCCAGAATTCACCCAGGCCATCAAGTGTCTCTGGTGATGTGTTAAAGGAAAAATCAGTAAAACATCATCCTGCTGGCTCCAAGGAAGCTTTGGATCACTGCTGCTGCCCAAAAGACACTCGACACTCTTCTCCACCCAGCCAGGGAAGCCTCCTTGTCCCTCCATCTCACAGTGGCACCAACTGCACAGCATGTGTGTGGCTCTTCTGCTGAGCAGCATACATCATGATCTATATGTTCTGCAAGAAAAGGCTTTGCAGCACCAAATTTTCCCTGCTCCTCTGGCTGATATATGAAAGAGTTTGAAGGACTGGGACAATAGGTATCAGGTATCCACTATCATTAGAACAAGTCCTGTGGATAAGTCTCTAAAGCACACAACTCTTTTCCTTCCTAACAGCTGTCAAGCCTTTTTCTGGAGAAAGACCACGTAAGTAACAGCAGCTTGAATGTAGCTCTGTAAAACTGTTTGTGTTTCATGAGGTGAAGAAAACTCCTTTTGGTCCAGTGGAGACTTTTAACTGAGTATATAATAAAGGATTTTTTTTTCTTTCTCTCTCTTTTATAACATGTAGAAATGTAAAAGTAATGGTAATAGGTTTTCCTCTTTACTGATAATATAGGGTGTTTCTGACAGGAAGGAAATTCAAGACGACACATTCCTGGCTCAGGCTACTCTGACTGATGTGGTCTGGTTACCTTTTCCCCCATATTTTCTTTTTAGAAATATATTATCACTTGGAAATCTGCACCTCAGAATGAGCCATGTATTTCTGCTACAAAGGTCAGCCCATTATATAATTTTACACATATGTCCAATACAAATCAATTCTATTTGGCTCAAGTGCACCTAAAGAGGTCCAGTGTACATTCAATCCAAATTGTATCACAATCTCCTCAATCAAATTCCCAAGAATCTGATTTTTTTTCCTGTCCACTGATGTTAAAGATTGTTAAAAGTCAGCTAAACTCAAGATAGAAACATATCTTAGCAGGATGACTGGAATACTTAAAGATGATCCAGGCAAAAAGGCACCAAAATGAGCCCTGGATTTTGATGACCTGCAAAAAGTCACTTGGTTATTTTACATGATCAGACACGACATAGTAATTAAAATTTCATCATTATTCCACAAGTTTTCTGTAACATTATCATTCGTCTTTTAATCTAAAAATTAAAATCAAAATATTTTGCTTTATGTGGATATCATTTGTGAATCTCATTAATATGAGACAGATTTATATAATTTAGAGTGCAGTGTTAAACATTTTATAATATAAAGCAAATCATAGAGTCATTAGGGTTGGAAAAGACCTCTAAGATCTTCAAGTCCAACCATTAACCTAACTCTGGCAGGGCCAACACTGAACTATAAAATCATAGAATCATTAAGTTTGAAAAAGACCCTTAAGATCATCAAGTCCAACCATCAATGCAGCATCACCACCATATTCACCACTAAACCATGTCCTTAAGTGCCACATCCACACAGATTTTGAGCACTTCCAGGGACAAGCATACAACCACTTTGACAGTCAGCCTTTCCCAACGGTTGGCCAGCCTTTTGGCGAGGAAAAAGGGATCACTAAGTTCTGTAATGATGTATCTGTTGATTTCAGTCCAGAAAGTTACACTTTGGTTTAAGAATCAGGCAGCCTTTTTCTCTCTTTGATAGGTATCCCAAGTAATCTAGCCAGTGTTTCTGTCATCTAAAGAGACTTCTGTCTTCTCCACTCCAAGTGGATATGCTGCCTGAAAAAGCCTCTTGGCAGAAGAAAACAAGCATGTCTGCTGATACTGGGTACAGGACACTTTTACCGCTGCGCTGGGCAGAGCCCAACTCTGTGAAACCCTGGGTTCAGCACTCAGGGCACACCTGCAGCCTGTGGGAAGGCAGCTGCTGGCTCGGGGCTGCGGCAGGACAACTCTGACCATCAGACCTGCACCTCCAAAACTCTGGAGAAGAAGCAGATTTACTGATTAGGTGTGGGCTTTGTTAATGAGGCGCTTTAGACTCAGCACACAGCCTAACTGTGCTTGCACAAACTGCATCTTGGCTACTGGTTACACTCATTCTCAGAGTCTTTCTGCCTCAGACCAGCGCTGCCTGCATGGATAGCATCTTAGCAAGAACAAAGAAGACAATTGTGAAGAGGCAGACAATCACCAACAGCTATAAATTATTCAAGAACAAAATGCTCAAGTAATATTAACCTAAAAGTATCATCACCCATTTTTCTGCAATGGATGAAATCACCTAGTTTGTATTCAAGTGTTACTACCTAAATAAAACTGATTGATGTTAACTGAGCAGACTGTGGGAAAATTTCATCAGGATGCCCAAATTCTGTTCCTTCTTGCTTAATCAATCACACCTCTGCTAAATTGTGAGGCATTTTGTTACAAAAGTCTTAGCAAAGAAATTGGTCTGTGGCAAAATGAATAAAACATTTGCCTCAGTGCTGGAGTAATGACCTTTAAGTGCCTTAGAAAAATGAGCTGCAAGGACTTCTTCCTTTTACAGAGAGACTTGAAGTAACTGCTAATAAGGTAAAAAGGATGATGTTTAAGGGTGGGGATAAAATATGGTATTTACCACTTACTTGAAGTGTCAGCCCAATCCCCGGCACAAATACACATCCACAGGATCCTGAGGTATGAGTTTGTTTTTATTCCCTCACCTCTTTTCTATTGCAGTTTTTACACCAGCATTAATCACCGTCATCTTTACTCGTCGTGTTTTCATGGAGCTTATTGTGTCACCATAAAGACATTGATCAAGTGGTGGCTGACAGGATGCAGCTATTTACTTTGAAGCAGTGGGAGCATGCAGGGCAGGGAAGCACGGCGACAATCTGCATTGGCTGGCACTTACAATTCCTGAACAATTCATACGTCTCCTTGAACACATCCCCAAAGGCAAAGAATAATGACTTAGATTTCCTTACAGAAATGTCATTTTTATCTGAGGCATAAAGGAGTAAAGGAAGAAAAAACCACTACATGTTAAGCGTGCTTAAAAAGACTTATTTAAAGATAATTACAGAGAAATGTAAAACCAGTGACTGATTGGTGGAGGATTATTTACTGTCATTTCAAATTAACTTACTTTAAATCCATCTAAAGCTTACTTGAAGTTAAGATGAGGCCTTTCTTCTGATTTCTATTTTAAAAGTAGAAAGGGAGAAAGAAGAGAGACCACTGGTTTCGGGTGTGTATTTCATTAGATAATATAATTGGTAGGCAGCTGCTGACAACAAAATGCTCCTTTAAGAAAGTAGTGATTTAAAAACTAGTGTGAGGTCATGTAACCTCATTATTCTCTTTACATCTTCCATTAGGTCAAAATACCAATACCTTTTGCAGTAACTTTCATCTCAGGCAGCATATGCCAGTGTTTCACTTTCAACTTTGGCTTTTTTATTCTTCAGAAGGATTACAATCTGCAACACCACTGCTTCATTTTCATTACATTGCTGTTCTGTCTTTTAGGGGAAATCAGTGTCACATTGTGTTATTCTTATACTCCTTAACAAGGTTTAGAAAGAAAAAGAAAAGATGAATCCTTTTAAATTGAGAGGTCCCAGTTTAATAGCAGTTCCCAAATCCAAAAAGGAAAAAAAAAAAAGAAGGGGAAAAACAGAAAGAAAGAAAAAAGAAAAAGAAAAAGAAAAGCTAAAAGAAAGCTCTATTATCTGAATAGTTTGCTTGAAAAGGATATGCGGCAGTGGAACATTCAAATCCCAACTGTCTAAGCTGAAGTCATTGATGTGTATTATCTGCAGGCTGCTATCATTAACAAGGCAGCTTTAAAAGGACAATTCTTAAAGCCTGGACAATTTCTTTGGGCTAAAACTCTGAGGACGCCCTCTCTATCTTTTAGCTGAAAAAAGAAATCCTCTTGTGTGTGAACACATATAAAAAATTTGTCTCCTCTTGCTGGACTTTTACAGTCTTTTTCAGAGTTTCTTTGCTTGACTTATAATACCCTTTCCGTGCAAGGCTAAGACAAGATCATTTCTGAATGTTTACACAGAATAATAATAAAGTCCTCTGACTGATTAGCAGGGTGCAAAGCCCTCCTTGCAAGTCTTCCGTAGGTATCTGCTACTGCTTTCCTTGACCTCCTTAGAAGGAAGATTTTAGGAGAAAGTGTAATGTATTCTATCCAATGATTTCATAGGAGTTGGTGTAAGTGTGCTGACCTACAATTTACTTAGTTTCATAGTTTTATTTTGAGTAAGGTTGTATTTTCTGACTTCTTGATTTTTTGGGGGGAGGGGAGAAACTAGGACTTCCCACTCTGACTCCCAGAACAAAATTTGATTCTGTAAACTGGTTACAATAAAATAGCCATATTTCCCTTTTGCTGCTATTTGAACGTATTATCAGAAGAGCAAACTTCCATCTTGGTGTATTACACATTCAATACAATAAATTTCAAAATATAGAATATGAAGGAAATGAGGGCTTAAACAAAATTATAGTATTAAGACTGTTTTAATGTATAGGTTTTTTTCAGATAAAGGTTGGACAAAAGATGCAATTATTTTTAAAGTGTTATTAAGTTCTTTTTTTGCCATTGTCAGATGTTTATCTGTTTGTAACTCTGCTGGTGTCTGGCTGCCAAACTGATGTGGTTTCCTGGAAACAGAGGGATATCTTTAAGGAGAAACTCTACCACAAGCTTCTGATAAAACTCTTCTATTAAATGCCTAAGCTACACAAGTTACAGAGTCACTCAATTTGGTCAATCTGAAATGACAAAGGTTTCGCAAAA